>VOPJ01004944.1:0-26457 GCA_014673585.1 Semibalanus balanoides | reverse complement strand
ATCCGCCCATGATAATGTGCAGGGGTACTTATTGGGTCCGCAATAGTGGGGCTCCCTCGTGATCCGACGAGGTCCCCTTGAGGTCGTCCCCCCTTACGAAAATCCTGGTTGTGCGCCTGCCTGCAAACCATCTTCAATTACCCACCACTACCCACATGATCATATAGACTGCCAGCTACCCGCAAGCAACCACACACAATTGTCATCATTATGTCTGCCATCTAATAACTCATTCATCAATGCTGAACTGTAGGTAATGAGTTGATCTCTGTTCACTATCTGAGGTGCCTATATATATTTGTTCAAGCATCCCAATTCCCATTAAATCTCTGAGATTTTGTCTTCAATTTATGAAAATTCGGCTACCCGCCAACTACCCACTTCATCCAAATGGTTGCTTGTGCTACCCGCACCTGCCCACGTGGATAGTAACTATACCGGCATTTGGTGGGTAAATGGGTAGAAAAGTGGCACCTCTAATATGGAAGGAAGAAGAAAGGCTATAACTCGTCACTTCCATTATCGTAAAATGAGAAGGACTTTGGAATGCATCAGAATCTGTCAGAGGAAGTTTATAGTGGATATCGACAGAAGCTGAACAATACGTTTAAAAAGGATTGTTGTCACGGGCTCTGCTCGACGTTCACAGTGGCAATGCCGACACGCAGAGAACTTGGAATAATTGATGCAAAAGAGAAAGAACAAACACAATATACGGTCCATATCACATTTTGGTCTCTACGACCGTTCCGAATTATAGTTTTAAGCGTTTCATCTCCCTTCCTCGCTACCACTCGCCAACAGCAGCAGCAGCGCCCTTCCTAACAACATTTTGCATCTGAATAGAATTTCCGCGCATCGCACATCGTCCGATTGCGATGAAACGGGCGCGACGTCGCAGAGTATCTCATCACATTGGGGCTGATCGACCTCCGCATTTCATTACACCGCATCAAACGCGTTCGTAACTCTACACCTCTTGTTTATCGGGGTGCGTTCGTAATGAGCTTGTTTATCGGGGTGCGTTCGTAATGAGTAGATGCAGAGAATCCAGATAGGGGAATCGGTTTCGGTGGCTGTTTCCCTGCAGGCTGCAGCCAAATTACCCGAGTGATCACTGAACAGGTTATGCGACTAGCATAGAGCGCTGCTTTTATGTATACAGAGGTTGATTAAACAAATGTTTTTAGTAAAAGCTGCGGACATATAATTTGTTGCCGATTTCAGGCGATTCAGGAGGCTTTGGCCATAGGCCCGGGAACAGGGGGGACAGCAGGGGTGCTTACCCCCCAACTTTGGGATGGCGGGGGCGCCCCTCCCCCAACTTTGGCGTTGCTGATCTTATACGTTCCGTTAAACCAGTCATAACGCCACATCGAAAGTTTTTATTTTTTTTTTTTTGCAAAATTCCGCAAACATCACACTTCTACTCGTGTTTACCTGATTTTTGTCCTTTGTCAGCGAGGTTCTGTCTAAGAAATATGATACAAAAAGCCAGGGTGAGGGGCGTCTCCACCGGGGGAAGTGGGCGGTGGCGAACTCACCGGGATCGCCTTACTACCCCTTACCCTTACTAAATGGGAGAGGGAGCCCCAGATTAGCACGATTTTAAAGTAAATAGGTTTCCTTGAAAGTTGTCCTGAAATTTAATAATTATATTAGTCATGAAATTTAACCCTATTCCCTGCGGGCGGCCAGAATTACGTTAACCTGCGGGGGGGCAGATTCCGCCCCCCCCCCCCCCAGAGATCTCGAGAACCGCTCAGCCCGTTGGGTCGATGGGACAAAGGACACCGGATTCGATTGTCGTGACGAAATCTTTTCTTTTTGGATCCCGAAAATTGCTTTTTGCTAAATCAATGGGCCAGGGGGCACAAATGGGGCGAAAATTTTTAGGGGTGTTTTTTTTGAAAAGTTCATTGTGGCCTAAAGATTGTGATTTTAGTCGATTTGCATGCAAAAAACGTTTTTGGAAGTTCTTCGACATGTTCATGTTTTTCCTTTCAAATGTGTAATAGGGACAAAGTTTACAAAATGAAAAATCATAGGCGTGGTCACTTTAGGGTATAATATTTATAAATGGGGGAAATATTTATGGATGAAAAAATCTATGATGCTATTTTTTAGTGATTAATTGGTACCAAAGAACGTCACATGTGTGCTCTTGTTGCTTGTTAATTTGTTGAAAATTGTTAAGCCAAATTTTTTGCATAGTGTCGGATTCAGGTAAATTTCTAACGTGGTGGTATTGGTCACATACGTTTTGCGGAACGCGCTTTTATCTATCTTTTTTTGCTTATTTTTTGAAGTTGGTTTGGTTCCCTTAAAGTTGACGGGAAATAGTCGCGCTCCCTTATTTTTTTATTTTTCCTGTAAGTATTCGTTTTTCCTTTTGCCCCAAAATTATTGTGCAAATATCCAGAATTATTGTATGATTTATATAAGCCATTTCGACTTAGCTTCTGATTCGCTTTTTATTCCACGCGCGAGTACAAACATACGAAGTGAAGTATAGCGGCACGTCACACCAGGCCATTGCCTAACGCACCATTCCTAGAATATACATGTAACCCTGGATGCCGCCTCTGTCTGGGCCCGATTTTTTTTCAAAAATTTTTCAACAAACATCGTTTTTTTGGTCATTCTTATATTTAGGGAATAAGTTCCAAAAGTTTTCAAGACGATTAGTACGTTATTTACGGTTCAGAAGCGGCGGGCGAAATACCGGGAGGACAGAATCTGCCACAACCGCAGGGAATTTTAGGTTAACCATCAATTTAATCTTTTTAGCTTTTAAAAAATTGGATGGATGATGGAGGAACCATTTGCCTTTGGAACGATACTATCATATATCACGTCGAACAAATTGGTCATGTTTTTTCTCTTTTTCTTCCTTCATGGGCATGAAGCAATTGACAAATTGCCTGACAATGGTGATGGGACGTCATGGCGACGAGTGGATATTGTTCTTTTTGATTGACGAAAGCTGGTTGCAGGACACGAGGATGGAATGGACGGGTGTATTCGTGGAAGGCATGTGTACTTGATGTTTTCATACCGCCACGGCTGTTTGTTAAGTCTGTTTAACTTTAATACGAGTTGGATGAATCGTTGTGATTGGTGAGTGTTTACTAACTTTTTATTTTGGCAATGGTTGAGGCAGTTAGTTTTGCGCAGTATTTTTTGCGTATGGACCAAGTCTGAGCGTCACGATATGGTCATATTATATTCTCGCCTGCACACAAAGTTTGAGGGAACGACAAAATTTTGTTCGTCGATCATGGGGCCTTCTTAGTCCTTGTGTCGAAAAGTAGGTACTTAGCGCAGCAAAGCAATTATTTCACCACAATCCGTTTTTCGATCTGATCTACAAATCTGCTATCTCAGTTCAAAAACCCATGTTTAAGTTGAACCATTCCCTTTAACCCGCGAGTCACTGGGGGGGGGGTTTAGCCCCCACTGAAGAATATCTGGAATATCGCTACGAATTAATGCAGTTTTCTTTAACTGCCCCGAGAATATTAAACTCAATTCCAGAAACAACTTTTTTTTTTTTTTCCCCTTTTCCACAACACACCTAACAAATAAAATCCCATTAAACCTTAGTGATCGCTTTTTTTAAAATATAATACCAATAATTCTTTATTTTCCTTGTCTTGGGGGCCCCATTTCTATCAAACGAGAATCCACTATCTAGTAACCTGTTTACCGGACGCATATTTCTTCTATCATCCCTTTTGCATTTTTTTTTTGATTTCGTCCATATTTTTTGTAGATAAAGCTAAGTTAGTGACGTCACTACACACGATTTTGACACCAAAATCAGCTAAACTTTAGGAAACCGTACAAATGCCATGTAGCAGACAAAATAGAATCCGAAAACGTAAGAAGATAGCAAAAGTCAAGGGCTACAACATGGCAATCTCGAATGTTTGATAAAAGTGATTTTAGACCCCAAAATTTTCAAAAATTTACATTTTTTGAAAAAATGTAAAAAAATCAAAAGTTTTTAACTTATTTAAAAACCCGGAATATATGTAAAATATCTATACATATTGAGAGGCTACGGCATGATTTCTCGCGTATATATTTTATTACAATATATTTTCCTGCAATCTGCCATCTTCTTGACTGAGGTGAGGTGACATCTATGGAGGGCTCAACCCTTCGTACGTCAAATGTTTGAAATATTTTCATTTTTTGTCCTTTTTGACCAGATACAGACAAATTATGAGCAAGCACTGATAATTTATCTGAGACCAAACCAGGTCTAAGAAAAATGATACTATTATTTATTTCATAAATACAAATTTCATTATTGACCTATGTGATGACATAGATTTGACCTTACAACTTGACCTTAACGTCACGTACATTAAGATCCAGGTGAGAAAAATGAATAAATCCCCCAAATATTTTTTCGAGTTATTTATCTCATGTAAATGGAATGCTAACAAATATTGATGTATGCATGACTTTCGTATATTTTTTTGGGCAATTAGATGACCTTATATAGGTTGGCACTGACCTTGCCCTTGACATTATCCCTGCCAAAATCCCCACCAAAATTAGCTAAAATTATTGGATGTTTCATTCCATTATGAGAGAAAATCAATGGGTGATACATAAGAGTTGCAACCAAATGAACTTATTGAAATGGATTCAAAATATGGTCTATAAACTAGATGTAAAACATAGAACGGCTGAAATTAATTGAACCTTATGCCACGGTGACCTGTGACAATCACACGACTCGACCCTCTTATGGGCAAATAACACAAAATTTATTTTTCGTCAGTATGTAATTTATTTTTTCCTTGGGCTTTATCGTTTATTTGCCGTTTGATTCAATCCTGATCGTCTATATTGTGTTCCCTGAAGTATACAAGGGGGGCTAATAAAAGCTCCGCCCTCTTTCAGTGTTAGGGTCAGTGTTTTTCGAGGGATTATTAAATACTCCAGTGACTTGCCCTGGTGTTTTAACATCATGCTTCCTATTATTTGGATGGGGAATGTTAAAGGGGTGAACAACCCTGGCTGTGCCTCCTGCCAAATCATATATTACTGCGCTCACCGTCCCCCTGCGCAGCATGTTATTTTTTTTTTTTTTTTTCTTTTATTTTAAATTTCGTATTTTGGTAGCTGGTTATGGTAGAAGCGTTTCCAAAAAAGTTAGTTGGGCAAATTGTGAAATTCAGAGCTGTATAATAATATTTTTCAACGTGTTGGGTTCCTAACTTAAAAATATCTTCTTTAACGCTAAAATGCCTTCAATTTGAGGAAGTATTGTGTCAAATACAACGTTGGTGGGCCAAAAATAAAGGAGGTGGGAAAATTGTTGTCTTACCAACTTTGACTGCTTGACACGTCGTTGTTCAAGGACGGATTCAGAACGAAAAATAGGTGGTTTAGTTTAGAGGCCAAATCCCAAAATGTATCGGATTACCATAAGCGTTAGACAGATTTCGTTGTCTTAGGCTTTCATAGATGATTTTTAACATTTGTGTTTTTAGTTAAAGTTTCTTGGATTTCCTTACAAATGAAAAGGTGTCGATTTTCTTCCGATTCCATGGAGCATGGCTCCCTCCATATCAGGTGTGCGGTGCGGCATATCTGCCAGAGAAGAGACGAAATCTGTTTCCACAAAACTGCACCAGCCTTGAAAGCTGATAAACTGTACCTGTTCAAAATTATTTTGAATGCTTACCTTATTGTTTTACGATCATTGCGATGCATATTCATTTTCATAGTATTAAATATATTTATTTTCATTTTTAAGTGTTTTAACATTAGCATTAATAATTAAAATTCCAATGGGGCTCCAGTTAATGCAAAAGTCGAAATCCGCCGAAGAAAAATGGGGTGGCTAGCCGAAATCAGTTTTGCCCCCCCCCCCCACACACACACACACACACACTTAGAAACTGTTCCCGGTCCCCTGGGCTTGGCTGCAATGTATTCCTTCAGGTCAAGGCAGGGGCCGATCTAGGATTGTAATTGGGGGCAGCAGGCCCGAGGGGCGCATTTTTCGGCACCTGACGGAGGCACCATGGTCCGAAGTTCCAAATTACGGGTGGCTTTTGGTGCATCAGGTGCGCTCCCCGGAATTGGGGAACCCTCCATTGGTTTGGGAACGCCCTCCCCGGATTTCGGGGTTGCACCTCATTGCGTTTGAGAGCGCTCTTCCGAGTTTCGAGGGTGCTCTTCCGAGGTTCCGAAGTTCGGGATGTTTTGGGGGGCATCGGGTCGCCCTCTCCGGATTGGGGGAGCCCTCTATGGGATTAATGACGCCCTCCTCGGATTTGGGGAGCCCTCTTCAGTTTCAGGATACACTTCTGGGTTCTGTCGGCGCATGAATAGACTTCTCGACAAAAATAACTTTTTGCTTCGGTCCATTAAAGTTCTTTTTCATGGGGACGCCTTCAGTGCCTCTGAACATGTATGTAGATTGTGGGTGGCTACTTCTTAAAGGGAGTATGCCTACTCATATTGGCTCGGTCTGAAGTGTGTTGGGAGCACTGACCGTGCTCGTAAAGCTATTTTGTCCATGAATTCTACTTTGCCTCATCACCCCTACTGTCAGGTTTCCCCAGATTCAACTCCTTTAGTTGCTGAGATATTTCAAGGTCGCCAATCACATACTGGAAGTACTGTAATGGTCCACCCTCGCATGGGTCGCCAGAGAGCTTTCGCTACGCGGTAGAAAGCATTTTGCTCTTCCAAATGGTAGGACGAGACGCTAGGCATCAACTGTGTGGTAGGCCGGTCTGGCCAAGGTAGAAAATCAACTCGTTTTTATCACTGTATAAACAGCTGCCGTAATTCAGATTCTTCGATCACTGTAAACAAACTATTTTAGCATTTGCTTATAAAGGTTTTGTTTATCGTCCTTTAGTGCGCCATTTTAGGTGGATTTTGAGTACATCTTTTCTGCTACTTCGTGGTTTATAGTGAGCGGATCGTTTTATTGAGTTTAAAAATCAAAACAAATAGCAAAACAGAATTAGCTAAAAATTCAAACTAAAGGGGCCTCCCACGCCACGTTAATAATTTATCGTAAACCAATATAATGAAAAGCAAATAGCTTCTTACCTTGTACATCCGACAAAGAATGAGGTAGATTTGAAACATTCTCAAAAGAGAGTAAGATGCACAATCCTTTAAGGGAAAAAGTTCACCTTGAAATAACGCGTAGAAATGATTGATATTTGAAGTGCTATAAATTAAGTATATCATATTACATGTAGTCAAAGAAACCCTATATTTAGCGCGGAAAAGGCAAATCAATAAATGTCAATCATATAATGTGCGATGATAAATTCACGTTTTTCTTCCTCCTCAAAGTTTGAATGGCGAAATCAGCTGGACTGAAAAGCACGCAACGTCCAAATACTCCAGAGGTTTTACGCCTGAGGGATTTTTTCGTGTTGTATACATGGGTGGTACTGGTTGCCCAAGCGTACTGGTTTTGAATGATAGATGCCGTGAATAATACAGAGCGGTGCCTTTGAAACCATCGAACAGTACTTGCTTTTAAGTAGGTATTTATGCACTATTTATATTTTCATCTATTGCAATAGTGTAGTGTCCGCCATCGATAGCCTCTACTGTACCGTGGGCTCTTGGTGTTTACGTTTGCGCCGGTCTGGATGGGATGTGTCACGAGGTTCCTACTGCACGGTCCTCCACCACGTCACTGGCGTACCCGGTCTCCGCCGGTCGGCGGCTCCCTACTCGGACTCAGCGGGTTCGGCTTGCGCCTGCGGGCTGTTGCCATATTTTCAAACCGGCACGCGCTGTACTGGTTACGAAGGGTGGTGGTTCGGTGAGTGGGGAGGGGACATAGACCAACAATTTGTAACGCGATGCCTGGAACGGTTCAGGTCCAGCGCTGAACGCTTACGCATTACGCTTTAGCAGAACGCTCCTGTTCTGAAAAAATGAATTTTATAGAAAGATTTTAAACATCAAAAATCACTATGCCTAGCATTACCTGACAGAGTATCATTCTTGGGAATAAAAGAATGAGTTACTGAACACAGTATGGTTTTGTCCAGCACTTACACTTTCCCCAAGTCTTCGTCACTCTGTCGCGTATCATCATCACGATCAAACTAAAGCCAAAAAATCAGCCAATCAGTGAATTGGTAGTTACCGGGTATATCCCGGGTTTCCCTTGTACTTTTAGGAACTTGATATTAAATAATTAAGAGGTTTCTTGAAAAGATGTGAAAGCGTCACAAGTTCTATTTTCGAGCATGCGCCACAACTTGGCTATCTTATACTTCAAAACCCTATGTTAAAGGTGAACTATTCCCTTTAACAGTTGGGCGACAACTTCATTGGGGGAGGGCTGCCAGCCCTATTGCCCCTACCTCAATCCGCCCGAAGGTCAAGGTAGGTGTGCCTAGGAAGTAACTACTTAGGTACTTTTGGATTGCCTTCGGTATTAAATAAGGCATGAATGTACATACCTACCTCCTAGGTAGTTTTAAATGCTAAGGACATCATTTTTCAAGATTTGCAAAATAATTAAATAAATACATACATGAGTACTAATTTGATAACCCTAAATGTTCCAAGCGGCCTGGGGCGCTGTAATTTTCGCCGGTTGTGGTGTACAAGCAGGATTTTACTAATGTAGGTTCTATGCAAAAATGCGCATAACTGTCCTAAGACGCCACAAGTTTCAGGACAGTATTGACATAATCAGAAGAAAAAAATGGCACCCACAATCCACATAGCCAAGAGGCGAGAAGTTTGAGGTTTTTGAAGGCTGGAACACTATTTTGATATTTGAATCAGACCAACTAAAGGTATTACGAGGAAATGTTACTGTATACAAATACGGACCAAAAACAAGTAGCCTCCCCCCCTAGGGCTAGAGGGGTCTCCTGTAGCTGTCGGTGCCCACCTCCCCATAATCTAAGCCTGCCTTGCCAAAATGCCCACCCAAACCAAAATCCTTGCGGTATAGGCCCAGCGATTTTACACTTCACTTAAACAACCACACTCCAACTCGCCATCAGCAGCATGGGCCCATCGAGAAGCGGGCCACCATCAACATAACTGTAATCCTAATATACAGGCTAACTACCCATCCATCCTCCACCGCACCTTCGCCGGCTCACGGCTAGTCCAGCAACCGAACCACGGATTACACTCAATGACAATCGCAGCGACTCGCTGCGACCGGTGACTGATCCGGCCGCAGTCCTGCAGTGATGAAGAGACAGCTTCTCAGCACTCTCGGAACTGATCCGGCCGCAGTCCTGCAGTGATGAAGAGACAGCTTCTCAGCACTCTCAGACTGATCCGGCCGCAGTCCTGCAGCTGACTGAAGAGCAGCTTTCTCAGGCACTCTCCAGAACTGATCCGCCGCAGTCCTGCAGTGATGAAGAGACAGCTTCTTCAGCACTCTCGAACTGATCCGGCCGCCAGTCCTGCCCAGTGATGAAGAGGACAAACTCTCAAGCACTCTCCAGACTGATCCGGCCGCAGTCCTGCCAGTGACTGAAGAGACAGCTTCTCAGCACTCTCGGAACTTATCCGGCCGCAGTCCTGGCAGTTGTAAGAGACAAGCTTCTCCAGCACTCTCAGACTGATCCGGGCCGCACACTCCTGCAGTGATGAAGAGACAGCTTCTCAGGCAACTCGCCCGGAACTTATTCCGGCCGCAGTCCTGCAGTGGATGAAGAGACACTTCTCAGCCTCTCAGACTGATCCCGGCCGCAGTCCTGCAGTGATGAAGAGACAGCTTCTCAGCACTCTCAGACTGATCCGGCCGCAGTCCTGCAGTGATGAAGAGACAGCTTCTCAGCACTCTCGGAACTTATCCGGCCGCAGTCCTGCAGTGATGAAGAGACAGCTTCTCAGCACTCTCAGAACTGATCCGGCCGCAGTCCTGCAGTGATGAAGAGACAGCTTCTCAGCACTCTCAGAGACGACGAGCCAGCATTCGAGACGCTCTGAGGCGACCTCGGCAACTGGGGCATAGTTCCATTAGCCGATTGGATGGGCCGGATTTGCATTTTGATGGCAGCAGCAGCACAGCCTTGTACGCGTAACTGTTCCCTCTGGCACGGCCGGCAGCGGCACCTGAGGTGGTCTGCAGGATTAAATGTCTGCCGACCGTTGACATACGCTGTATCAGGCTGTATAGGGGAGAACGGGGCACGTTCTGTCACGGGGCACATTATGTCAGCGGGGTTTCCTCGTGAACATATCCACCGCAGGTATATCTGTTGTTTCGTAACATATGTGCCTTGTGCTTGCAAGTGGCCCGGTACTATTAAAGCGACAACATGCCTTGCGACCAGGATTGGTCCAATTAGGAAAAGTGGTTTTTCAACAGAAATCCAAAACTTTTTATAAGTGGAACAAAACTTTGGTTGTGGCCATTTCAGATAATTGTATTAGTGTCATTGAATGCTGTCAATGGGGGCCTATAGGACATGTCGAAACATTGTCGCTGAAGCGTTACTTCTGCCCCCATTCTCCAAAGGTTGCAGTACAAAAACGAAAAAGTGTACCTCGTGTCGAGTGGGCAGGTTCTGTCACCAATCTGGGGCAGGTCTTCCGTCCACTGAATCTGTTCATGATTTCTAGTTCGTATCGCTTATAAAGCGACCATAAAATATTGCCTGTGTTTACAGATATGGTACAAACCCACTACAAGCGTAAACGAATCGGGTGGTGCCGAATGCATCGGCACTGCATACGGCCACTGCCGATGCAGTTCCACGAGCGGGCCCAGAATAACGTTAAACCTGCGGGCCAGATTATGCCCCCAGATATACTTGAGAACCGGCCTACGCCAACTTCGATGGGAGAACACCATTCGATTTTCGTCGTGACTATTCTTCTTTTTTGTACCCCGAAATTGCTTTTTGTTAAAAAAATGGGGCCAGGGGCAACTACATTCGAAAATATTGGATGTTTTTAAAGTCATTTGTTGCCATTCATTCGTCACCGATTTTTATGCAAAAAGCGTTTTGAGCTTCTAATGTCCTTGGTCTTTAACCCGCGCCGGCCCGGTTGCTCGGCGCCACCTTCCCTCGGGCCGGGGGGTGTTTTCGACACCCCCCTGCTAAACTCGGCTCCTATGGGACCTAGACATAAACCAAAAGTACGGTCGGAGCTCGTCAAAAGAGTTGGAAAACTATCGGTGAAAAATTCTCAGGTCAATATTAGAGTCACCAGAGGTCATCAAAGGTCAAATTTTCTCAAATTTTCCAGATTTAGGGACATAGCTCCAGATATCCCCAAATATCTCGGAAACTATGATAGCTAGGAGTAAACAAGTAAATAAACATTAGATATTGAATTTGCAATCGCACCCTATGTCCTCAAATTTGAGCTCAGATCAATAGTTTAGGCTCCAGAGGTCATTCAAATGTCAAAAATGCAGTTTTTGGTAAAATATGTTTTTCCTGAATAGCATTTTATCTAAAAATGACACATAATGATTTTAACACTATCGTGTTTCTCTCGTCAGACGCTTTGAAACATATACATGATGACTTCGTAGGTCAACTTCATAAATTGACCTTCAGCGTCAAGGTCATTTTGGTGACCCAGATAGGTCATGTTGCATATGGGGCGACGCGGGACAGACGATACAAATACAGTCGGATATCATCCGCTCGTCTCTATCTTCATTATATCAGAATTATTAGCAAATCATTGCTGATGACCTCAGATGACCTCAGAATGACCTTGTAGAGATCTTTTAGAAACAATCGCACCTTAGGTCAATTTAGAATGAGCCTAAAAAACATGATTCTGAAATAATCAAGCCTGATCCAATGCATACTTTCAGAATAAGAAGCATCTGTTTATTTTCCCATTCACTTATAATGGGGAGGTCAGGAAATTGACCTGACCTTAGGTCATCGATATCGAAGATCCGAGATAAACAAACTTTAGATAGTCATGCTCTTATGAAACCCTGTAAGTACGAAACAGATCTGCTAAAAACTGTGGGCTTTTGTGGAACCGCAAACTTTTTCGGGGGGAAAAGGTGGCGGTGCAATTGACCTAGCCTGGTCGACCTGACCTGACTATGACTATTGCGCAGCAACTACTTTTTCTCGAAAGCTGTACAAAAAAGATGATGCGAACAGTACTGGAACCAAATTTGGCGCGCGCTACGCGCCGGCGTTTTTCCCGATATCCAGGAAAAACCTGAGGGGGTGTCGAACGACACCCCCCCGGCCCGGCCCGCTGGGTTAATGTATGAAGGGCAAAGTTCAAAATGAAAAAAATATATGCCATACTCAGGGAGCCTCTTGATTCGTGCATGGACTAACCACACGAAATATACAGACAAAAATTGCGGTGTTGGGATCGTGTATAGCCGTCATTTTCTACACTATGCATGGTGGCGATGAATGAAACCTTCTCTTCCCCCTCGCAGGGACACCACAAATGACGTTCCAGGTGATATAAGAAGTGCCCCATCAATGACAGAATGTGGCCCCATAGGGACAGAACGTGCCCCATATTATGGGGCAGGTTCTGTCAAATTGAGGTAATCGCCACATTATCGACACTGGTTGTTCGAACAAAACTGAGATATCACTTGAAAAATCCTAAAACAAGTTAAGCTATGATGGTATTGTAACAGGTATGGAAAGTATCAATCACAACTCTGAAAGGTGTGCCCGCCAGGGCCAATTAGCAAAAAAGTGACAGAACGTGCCCCGGTCTCCCCTACATGAGAAACGACAGGCTGAGTTGCATTTTAAGTGACATCGCATTGACATCAAGTTGCAAAATAGTCCATGGAAGGAGGCGAGGAAGACAAATGTAAAATGGATGCACACGAGACATGTGAAATGAACAACAGATGCATACACTCTCATCGATGTCCCTTCGGTTTAAACAGAAATGAAGACCTAAGATGGTGAAAACTCTGTGTGAGGTTATTCATGATGATGAGAATTAAAATAACCGGTAACCTCATAATAAGTAAGTAAATCAATAAATGAGGGCCGAAATAATATTCTTGGATATTTCGCTATTGTAGCTTCGTCAGCAACGAACTGACGACGAAGCTACAATAGCGAAATATCCAAGAATATAATTTCGGCCTTAATTTATTGATTTACTTATTATGAGGTTACCGGTTATTTTAATTCTCATTTTAATTCTCTCACCGCCTGAAATCAGTGCAAACTTGACACATGTCTCCATATACCTAGATAAAATAATATAAGCAGCTTTTAATCGGGAAAGTTGGTTTAACAATCAGTTGGACAATGCATAATCAAGCAAAATGCGATGATTTTTCAGAATAGATAGTTAGATACGTTTTGTGATGTTCTCCCCTCCCTCCCCAAACCACCTGTTATTGATCCAGACTTTGAATGTCGTTCCTATCACTACACAGCAAGTAGCAGGGGCGGATCCAGAGGGGACAAAGGGGCCATGCCTTCCCCCCAGTCCTAAAGCTATGTTTCCCCCCCCCCCCAAATGGTCGAAAGTACAGTTGTAAAAATTGCCTTTGAAGCAGTAAAAATACAGTTATCCAAATTCCAAAGTGAAAAACTTAAACATTTCGCGCCGCTTCGCAGCATGACACAAAATACGCAATTGCCTACCTATACAAATTTGGAAAATGGGAAAATGAATTAATTAAGTATCCGGCAGTATCCCCTTAGCGGTACCTTTTTGCTAGCCCCAGGGCCCACTCCCTTCATGAAATATAAACTTGCAAGCGGATTACTTTTTTTAGCTAGTCTGCCGAGTTCCGAAAAAGGTGACGCGAACGCAAAGACTCTGACATCGGCATCCGGAAGCTGCTTCAGCGGTGTCCAAGTTGCTGGACCAAAGAGATAATAGTGGGACCAGGTCAGGACCATCTTTCCAAGCCATCTCGTCCCAGGCTCCTCCAGATCCGCAGGGAACATTTATGTGCAGAAAAGTCATTCTGCCTCTAGCTGCTTTCCAGCCATTTGCATTGTTACCAGTTTGTTACAGTTTGGTGCAAGTGTATTGTGTATAGTTATTATTATCATATGTACTATTGAGCGCTGACTAACTGCCACCGGTCATCGTGATTTACTATCCGAATAATATATGTATATTAAAACTACCTTTATTAAGGAGATGTGCCCTACTCACATTGGTCATGTGGATTGTTGACCACTAGTCTGTAGAACATATTTTTCTGAATTTTAGCCATGTGGTACTTCATTTTCCCCAGAATCACTATTGTTGCTGAGATATTCCAAAGCGCCAATCACATTCTGCGAACTATTTAATTATCCAAATAGTCGCCATGAGAGCTTTCGCACTAGAAGCATTGCTCTTAAATACAACGCTAGCATATCATTGTTAGGCTCTGGGCCAGTGCCTCGCCAGTATAATCTGAGGTAACAATTTTTCGCTACTCTGTTTATAGTGACGCATCGTTTTATGAGTTTTGAAACCAAAACAAATGCAAAACAGGAAAATATGTAAAAATTTCAACCTTAAAGGGCTCCAGACGTGAATTTTATCGTACACCAATAATCAAAGCAGCAAGCTTCTTACCGTAATTAAAAATCAATGTTGACATTTCAAAAGAGTAGGCACACTCCCTTATAAAGGGCTTGGCCTACTCTTTGAAATGTCAAATACATTTGATACGGTCAACGAAGCTGATTGTATGATCAGTTTGGGTTTACGATAAAATTTCACGTCTGAGCCACTTTAGTTGAATTTTTACTTAATACTTGTTACTTTACTTCTGTTTTGCATTTGTTTTGTTTTCAAAACTCATAATACAATCGCCACTGTAAACAGAGTAACGAAATGTACCGACATATGTGAGGCCCAAAGACAATATACAAACCCATGTACAAACCCATACGAACAATGTATGGGTTTGTAATTTGTTTATAGTCATCGAGGCTCTGTTCGGCAGCTGCTATCAGTGCTCACGAGTTGTTTTCTATTGGCCAGCGCTAACAATATTGAATATATGCTAGCGTTGTTATTTAAGGGCAATGCTTCTAGTAGCGAAAGCTCTCTGGTAAATGTTGATAATTTTGTTCTGCCATAATGATATTGGTGAATTTGGAATATCTCAGCAACTTAAGTGAATCTGGGAAATGAATTACATGGTTAAATTCAGAAAAATATATTATACAGACTAGTGTCAACAACTCCACATGACCAATGTGTGTAGGCAGTAGGCACACTCCCTTTAATTTCAGTATTTTTCATCATACCGAGATGTGCAACCAGAAATCTGGTTCCCATTTAACAATTTCGTTTTATACGACCTAAAATTAAATTTTCGCGTTACTTCGCGGTGTCACATCGGTGGCCATCGTCATAACGAAGCCATCTCCATCGTCTTCGGTTCGTTGTCACGGTGAATTGAATGAAAAGCATGTTTAGCTTTTTATCCTCGCCAACCGTAAGAATTTCGCGCAGCTTCGCGGCGCTAAATAACAAGCACTGACCTGTACTATAACATGAAAGTCCACATAAAAATGCTGCAAAGGCTTAAATACACGTATACAAATGGGATAATTGTTTCCGTTATTTCAGCCAAGCCCCCTCCCCCTCAAAACATATCGGCAACACCCCTGGGTACTTGTTAATCGGGTGAAAGGAAGGCGGCTTATACTAATCTCATGTTTTGAAACTGATTTTAAACTAAAAAAACTAATAACTACCCGACGTTTCGCGTTTATCGCTCATTCACTTGGCAAATACCCAGTGAATGTATTTGCCCAGTGAATAAGCGATAAACGCGAAACGTCGGGTATTTATTAGTTTTTTAGTTTAAAATAAGTTTCAAAACATGAGCTATTAGATTAATATAAGGCCTTCCTTTCACTCGACTAACATTTGTCACATAAATATTCTTAACACCCCTGGGTACAGCTGACAATTGAAATAGTTTTGCTCAGTGTACTGTAACAGTGTAAGGCAATGTCGGAACAATATACAAACTGCAAGCTGACATTTTCTTTTTTCAATATCCAAAAATGTCGAAAAGCTAAAAAAAATATGTATAACAAAATCAAGACATAGCTAAAAATCGCGTGGTTGCAAAATAAAGTGAACCAAATCCGTGAAGAAATTCGAAATTGGGGGTAGGTAAGGTCAGCTAAAAACCGTCCCCCCCCCCCAACGTCCGGCTGGATCCACCCTTGCGAAGTAGCCATGCCACGGGCACTACCAGTGGGATGGCGGCAGTACATGCTGTGGCAGATAATCAGGCACCGCTGTATGAGGCTTATCCTTTTAACCCGTCATTGGCTGGGGGAGGCAAAAAACGCCCCTCCCCCTCAGGGATTTTCACAATAGCTAAAAGAATAACAGTGCTACCAACGCGAAACTTCGGGTATCTTCTCTTACATCAGTTTGACAAAAAATAAAACAAATCGTCGATTTTGTTTTAGTTATCAAATGCAATGACGTAATTACACACGACTTTGACGCAAATAACAGATAAACTGTAACAGGCTGAACAAAGGCTATTCATAAAAAATGCAATAAAAAACGCCAAAAAATAGCTAATGACAAGGGGTAGAATGACGATGATGATGCTATTAAAGACAGACATGGGCCAAGATCCAAAACAATATCCAAGATCCAGGATCCCTAGAATACAAGATCCGGGATCTTGTTGGAACCTGCAAGACAGTGGTTCCCAGCCCTCCCGACACAATTACCCCTTTTCAGCAGTCGGAGAAGGCCATTACCCTACCCTTCAAAATTTGTATCGATTTGTAAAAAATAACATCGTTTCCTTATGTGTTGGCAGAACCTGTTACACACACTTCGCGTTGGAGCGTCGCAAGTCGCAACTCGCAAAAAAATGAGTGCGCACATGCATTTATTCCCTTTTCCTCACCAATTCTCAGTTCTGGGCTTTATTGCCGACAAGGCGCACCAACGAATTATATTGTTAGCCGAGGGCTGCATCAAAGCTGTCTTAGGGTAACATTTATGGTTCAGCTTCACAATAAAGTTCTGCATGGCTGAACTTTTCCTTGGCCTAACCGCCCCACAGCCATGGCATATCAGGCCAGCCACAGCCAGCCACAGCCAGCCACAGCCAGCCACAGCCAGCCACAGCCAGCCACAGCCAGCCACAGCCGCCACACCAAGCGCCACAAGCCAGCACCACAGCCCAGCCCACAGCCAGCCCCAGCCAGCCAGCAGCCAGCCAAGCAGCCACAGCCAGCCACACACCAAGCCACCAACAGCCAGCCACAAGCCAGCCACAGCCAGCCACACCAACCACAGCCAGCCACACCAGCCACGCCAGCCACAGCAGCCACAGCGAGCCACAGCCAGCCACAGCCACCACAGCCAGCCACAGCCAGCCACAGCCAGCCACAGCCAGCCACAGCCAGCCACAGCCAGCCACAGCCAGCCACAGCAATCCACAGCAGCACAAGCCAGCCACACCACCAACAGCCAGCCAGCCAAGCAAGCCAGCCACAGCCAGCCAACAAGCCAGCACAGCCAGCCACCAAAGCCAGCCACAGCAGCCACAGGCCAGCCACCAGGCCACCACAGCCAAGCCACAGCCACCAACACAGCCACAGCCAGCCACAGCAGCCCACAGCCAGCGCCACCAGCCAGCCACAGCAGCCACAGCCAGCCACAGCAGCACAGCCACCACACCCAGCCACAGCCAGCCACACCCAGCCACAGCCACCACAGCCAGCCACAGCCAGCCACAGCAGCCACAGCCAGCCCACCAGCCACAGCCAGCCACAGCCAGCCACAAGCCAGCCACAGCCAGCCACAGCCAGCCACAGCCAGCCACAGCCATCCCAAATGGTCAAGGCTGCCGTTGGCCAGTCCGTGAGGATTTGTTAAATTCATATAATGTTTATTTTCAGTTCTACTCTATGCATCATGCCGAGCTTGCTTTAACACGACTGGTTTGATGAGATTGATGCAACAAAACAAATCCCTAGTAACTATAACCATAGGCTAGCCATAGCCATGATCTAGAGATTCCAGTCCGGCCACCATTAAAGAAATAGTTAACCTTGGATTTTTTTCAAACACATTTGATGTATATTTTAAAACAACTCTTTTCATAAGTTCAAAAAGCCATACATCCGCCGATTCAGGCAGAAGACGCATAGCCGTTAGGAGGCCTATGGTCCAGGGGCAACTGCCCCCAACATTTCGGATTTAACAACGCCTAGGACGTTGCATGGAAAGAATCGACTTCAAAATGCTTTCCCCCACCCCCCCCCCCCCAATTTCAATGAGTTCCTACACCCCTGGAAGATACACATTTTTTCTTCTCAAAATATAATCTACTTCGCCAACGTCAAACAGAGAATCAAATGGCTCAAGCAATCAGATCGAAAGTAGTCGCGTAAGATTACTGTATAGCCTCTGCCCGAGGTGTGTGAGGCCCACATTCTTGACATTCCTTATTGCTCGATGGCCCACATTCCTTCGACAAAAAGTGAAATATATTCGGCTAGAGAGCCCTTTTCAGCCCAGAAAACTTGCAGTTAGGGGTTTTTCAACACGGGCTACAAAACTGCTATCTCAGTTCAAAACCCATGTTGAAGGTGAACTATTTCCTTTAACCGTGGGGTTTGGCCGTCCATGGGGATAGCCACCCCATGTACACCGCTACTTCACAGACCTTCGTTACCCTCGCAGAATGGCTCCGTTACCCCAAATGGGGTCATGACCCACCGTTTGGTAACCACTGCTGTAAGACAATTTTATCGTTGGATCCTGTGGATCTTGGACCCTGAAATTATTTTGTCATTGGATCCAGCGGATCCGAGATTACTTTGACGTTGATCCTGTGATCCTGGAAAATTAGTTTGTCGTGGATCTTGTTAAGCTATTTCATTTTTAGTGTGCTAGAAACTAAGAATGCATATTCATGCTGTTAAAAACTCCCACGCTCAATCAATGAGGTTCGAGACTTACCACCTACAGACATGGCCAATATCCCCAAAAATATACAGGATCCAGGATCCCTAGGATCCAAGATCTGGGATATTGTTGGATCCTGGATCCTGTATGATTTTTTTGTGTGTGTAGGATCATGTGGATCTTGGATCATGGCAAATTATTTTTCGCGAGATCCTACGGATCTTGGATCCTGGAGAAGAAAATCGTGGGATCCTGTGAATCCTGGATCCTGGAAAATCAATTTGTTGTGGGATCTTGTGGATCTTGGATGTTATGTTTTGGCCACGGCCCATGTCTGGTTAAAGGGCGCCACAGCAGTTAGGCTGTGTGGCGTGCAAGGGATATAAAATAGCTATCTCGAATTTTGAAATAAAAATGTGACAAAAAAGCAAAAAAAAAACATTTTCAAAAAACGGAATATATGTAAGAGAATTTCAATACATATGTATCATACCTAAAACCAATGTCAAAGCAATATCTGTATTTATAAATGACTGATGACTGCGTAAGTACGAGTACCTGATGACGTCATTTTTGAAAGTACGTTTTGAGGATCTTTGACAAGATACAGCAAAATTAATGTCTCTAATGTATTTCTGAGACAAAACTGGTCAAGAGACATACCTTTTGTATTTATATTTATATATTTCACATTTTGACCTTATGACCTGACCTTGACCTTGCATCGGGCCGGGTGTGCAAATGGCTGCTACAATCGAATGTGTAAGATAACTCATACAACTAAGTCGCATGACCTCTTGCCAATAGATTTGACCTTGGCCTTAGCTTACAATTTCACTTTTGCTTGTACGGGAGATGCATCATACCTTTGAGAGCACTTTGTACGATAATAGTCTCAATCTCAGGCTTTGGATGGAAAGTATAGCCCCAAAACTCAAATATCTAACATTTAACCTTTGACCTGACTGTGACCTGACATGTGACCTTATTGGGAAAATTTCGCGTGTGCTTTATATGCGTCTCATTGAGAGCTTTCGGTTGCCGCCTTGCGCGTCTCGCTGCGGTTATTGACTCGGAAGATAACGAGGGGAGCGAAAAACGCCCCCCCCCAGCCAATGCTTCGGCTAGATCCCAGCCAACGCCGGGTTAATTAGTGCACGGACTCCCGTAACTGAACAAAGCCACCTACAACACTCCTCCTCTCCTCCCACCTCTCGACAAAGCCTCCACTCCCACCAACCAGACGCCAGCGCGCCAATGTGACCAAATTAAACCAAAATCACGCACCGTCTGGCGTTAATTACGCAGCACAAATTGGCAAGCGACGATGTGAGTCTTCAGACCATGTCACTCAACAGGCGCCTCGCACGGCCGCCGGCGCTAGTCGTCCACAGCGCTCTAGCCAGGAGTTAACCACCACCAGCGTTTAGCCAGGTCGTCCAGCGTTTTAGCCATCACCACCAGACAATGGGTGGCGTACGGCGTACGGACGGTGGACGGTGGATGTAGCAGGCGTACGGACGGCGGTGGAGGGCGGATGGCAGATGGCAGATGATGGCGGATGGAGAACGGCTGCGGACGGAGCGTGCTGCGGACGGCTGCGGGAGGCGACCGTGAGTGGCACTGTTTCAATCTGCTGCAGACGGACGCGCTCCGGGGGGCGGCATGTCACCGTCCACCCGACCATTACCATAAATCTCCCGCTGCGTGCCGGTGGCGATTGTGGCGCGACTAGCGCGACTGAGCCGGCGCCGGCGGGCGGCGGGCAGTACCGCACCGCGGCCAATGTGGCCGTGTTTCCGAGCGATGATCTGTGTCCGTCTGAGCGTCCGCTGGCCTCCCTCCGACACTCCAGAGCGTACGCTGAGCTCTGCCCACCACAGGAGACACCGATATCTGTCCGTTACAGTCGGTATGATGATAGTCCGGTCCGGCCGGCGATACCTCATTTGGAGTTGCCGTGGTAACAGCGATAACGCCGGTTAAACGGACACAAAACAAACAAGCGAACATCGTCAAAAGTCGACAGTATAAAAACGGATTTATTTAGAGCTGTGAAGAAAGCGGAAACGAACCAGGAAAAATGTCAGCAATAACTTAAATAGAATATATAAATGTCTGCAAATTCAACAGCGACCACCACACTTCACCACCGCAGCGGAAAGACCAGACCTGGCGCTCAATAACTCGGCAACATGCACTGACAGGCAGATCTCCTCCCCCACCACAATAGTCACAAGCACTGCTCCAGCCTACCCCGACTCCCTCATCCCTGTACCAGAGTCTCTCCTCTACCGTCAGTTCTCCCACAGTCTGCCCGGTCCGACTGTGAGACAACAGCTACCACTCCGCTGACCGTGGCCAGCGGAACTGACGCGCCGCTGGCCGTGGCCAGCGGAACTGACGCGCCGCTGACCGTGGCCAGCGGACCTGACGCGCGGATGTCAGCAGGTGAACGGAGGTCCCGGACAGAAGACGTCAGCGGTGTACGCCAGCAGCCGAGGTCACCGAGGCCGAGCCGGTACAGGTCCCAGGCAGAGATGTCAGTGACAGAGGTCAACAGCCGACGCGGTCCCGCGGGATGAGTCGCAGTTCCGAGCCGTGCTTCAGGAACACGGTCCCTGTGGCACACCAAACATAGCCAGCAGTGAACAGCTGCCAGCTACACATACAGGCAACATGATAAAATACAATTAAACAGCAAAACATGCAAACGGAGAGCCAGACTAGGAACTCAACAACTGAAAAAGTTGTGATTGGACTTCTCTTTTGTATCTGAACATTCGCAAGTCTCTCGGACACCACATATATGGGGGAGGGGAGCAGGGGCACCACAGACCCGGGGAGAGGACAGGGGCACTACAGACCTGGGGAGAGGACAGGGCACTACAGACCTGGGGAGAGGACAGGGGCACTACAGGCCTGGGGAGAGGACAGGGGGCACTACAGACCTGGGGAGAGGACACGGGCACTACAGACCTGGGAAAGGACAGGGGCACTACATACCTGGGGAAAGGACAGGGGCACTACAGATCTGAGGAGATGACAGGGGAACACTACAGACCTGGGGAGAGGACAGGGATCACCACAGACCTGGGGAGAGGACAGGGAGCACTACATACCTGGGGAGAGGACAGGGACTACAGATCTGAGAAGATGACAGGGGAACACCACATACCTGGGGAGAGGACAGGGGCACCACAGACCTGGGGAGAGGACAGGGATCACCACAGATCTGGGGAAAGACAGGGCACTACAGATCTGAGGAAGATCAGGGGAACACACAGACTGGGGAGAGACAGGAACTACCAGAACCCTGGAGAGGACGGGGCACCACAGACCTGGGGAGAGGACAGGGAAGCACTACATACCTGGGGAATGACAGAGGGAACACCCACATACCTGAGAGACAGGCACCACATGAGGACAGGGATCACCACAATCTGAGAGACAGGGGCACCACAGACCTGGGAGAGACAGGGCACCACAACCGGGAGAAAGCACAGGATCACACAGACCTGGGGAGAGACAGGAGCACGTACAGACCTGGGAGAAGACAGGATCACCACAGACCTGGGAGAACATGCGGGCACACAACCTGAGAATACGACAGGGCCACTACAGACCTGGGAGGGACAGGGGCACTACGACATGGAAGAGGACAGGGCACTACAGACCTGGGAAGAGACAGGGCACTACGAGACCTGGGAGAGGACAGGGCACTACAGACCTGGGGAGATACAGCGGAGGCCACTCAGACCTGGGAAGACAGGGCACTACCAGACCTGCGGGGAGCGGACAGGGGCCACTACAGACCTGGAGAGGACAGGGATCACCACAGACCTGGGGAGAGGACAGGGGCACTACAGACCTGGGGAGAGGACAGGGAGCACTACAGACCTAGGAGAGACATGACACTAAAGACCTGGGCGAAGAGACAGGGCACTACAACCTAGGAAAGACAGGGGCACTACAGACTGGGGAAGACAGGGCACCACGACTGGAGAGGACGGGCACTACAGACTGGAAGCAGGGCCACCACAGATCTGGGGAGAAGACAGCACTATAGCCTGGGAGAGACAGACACCACAGACCTGGAGAGAAAGGATCACCACGACCTGGAGAGGACAGGGGCAACCACAGACTGGGGAGAGACCAGGGGCACACAGGCCTGGGGAGAGGACAGGGGACACCACAGACCTGGGGAGAGGACAGGGATCACCACAGACCTGGGGAGAGGACAGGGAGCACTGGTCAGAGCATATGCTGTACCTACCTGCTGTCTGCTGCGGGTTGAGACCGACGCCATCATCAGTGATAATGGCAGAGGTGGCCGGCGGTACCTTGAACTCCTCAGCGGCGAATTTAAGTACGGCCGTGAACGGAGTGTTCTCTGGCACACTCAGACTGCGAGCGAACACATAGTGAAGGTCAGGAGGACCGAGTCAGGTATGAGGACCATACAGCGTTCGCCAAGATCAAATCAGGTGGGCAAAGAGCAAAAATGACAGCAATATTGTGGTGCCTTCAGAAGATGGGCAAAATAAGACTAATTGAAAATAAGATATTAAAATTGTCTTGATAAACTTGCACTGATAACAAATTATGTTTGAAAATACCAGGCCATGTCAAATTTAAATAAGCACAAAATTAGATAATTACATTTCGAACCCATAAAGATGCTAATAGCACAGGACAAAGTGGCACAGTGTGACAAAATGTTGTGTTAATATCTTAGCTACATGATGCAGGAAGCTATGTAATGCAGGAAGTCTTCAGATTGAATTGGCAATGCTTAATTCACTTATCACAATAAACTGATTCCATTTTGTTGCAACATATGTTTATTTCAATTTGTATATAAAGTCAAATGTGCACACACTGGCCAATGACACAAACATTTTGACTACAGCTAAGTCTCTAAGCAGACAGTAAAAAAACAAACAAAAAAAAACACTTTGATGAGAATACTCACACTTTAAAGGGCAGTTTGGGATCTGATGTGAGAGTTATCTTGAATGACACCTTGGAGCTGAAATGGGAGAACCAGTCAAATACAACTCAAGCCTGTGAGATGCAGTAGGGCAAAATTAAACTTGGTATGTGTCAATCCTATTTCATGAAATAAAGGATGATACTTAGGAACATTTGTCACATTTTATAGCTATGTAGTATGTATCCTCCTGTCCCTCACAAGGTTTTGTCCTATATATATATATATATATTTTGATATAGCTCAAAACATATACCCTATCACTCACTCCACTCAGTGTATAACTATTAACATAACTGGCATTGAAATCATGTGCCTGTTGGAAAGAGTCCATGTTTATATTTGTCTACACAGCCCCTTTTACCCAAACATAATATTCAAACCAGTGGTAGCTATGTACACATAAAACACACAGTGTAGTGTCTACAGATGTGTTATAGTGTTGACACAGATTATTGTATAACAGATAGAATTATAAACAAATTTGGGGACTATATATGGCACCCTGGCGATGGATGGCCTGAAGTAAAATGACATAGGATGGCGGCAAATTTATATGTGTCTGCTGTACAATCGTACATAAGTATTGATATAGTTAGACCTAGCCAGTGGAATCTAGGCTGGCCTCCAGCAGCATAGAGATCATATATACATAGAGATGACATGCACTTAAATCTGCGGCAATTCAGTGGTCTTTTTAAGCACCAGTTTTCTCTATAGTCCTATACTGATAATTCATAGCTCGTGGGCCGAATTGATCATAATCATATTTGAACATGAAGGATTTTTTTTTATTTTTATTCCTATTAATCATTTAGCCTACAAAACTGTTTCAACCATAAAAGACAGTGGCTTAGTTAGCAAGGACATCCATTGAGTGTATCACAAATGTCTTAATTATAAGACCACTTGAACTTGTCCACGAAATCAAGTGCTTCATAAGCATATGGCATGGCATCTCTATGTATATATGATCTCTATGTCCAGCAGTACCAACATTATTAAACTGCAGCTCTAATTCATAACTGGCATAAGCGCCGGTAACGCTGGGGGGTCAGCCTAGTTCTGCTGACTGGATGGAGTTTATGTGGCCCAGCTTCCGGCGGCACTTCAGCACATTCCTATATGGTCAGGGATTAGCAAGTCAGGATTAGCTTGGGTGTGGTTTATGAATGGGATGGAGATAAAAGTAACTAAATAATAAATCTGGATATTTTTTTGATAAATCTTTTGGGAATTGCTTGGCAACGGTGAGCGAGGTAGGGTTGAGATAGTAATTATTGAAGTTAAAATTAGTTATAGTGCAAAAAGTCTCTGGAACTCGTCAAAAGTTACTAAATGTGATATTTTGTATTGATTGGTAGGTATATTATAGGGATTAACTAATAACTAATGGTGATAAAATTGATGATACAGTCGATGCATTTCATACACAAGACAACCCACATTATTTACATTCAGTTGTAATGGTGGAATGGTTGCAGTCGAGTATGAGAAGATTTCTGGGATATAAACAATATTTGTGTTAGGTTGGTACTGATAAACCTGAACTTTTGAGCGCAGTTATAATAAAATGAGATGTTTAGAATGAGCATTAAATGGTTAATTGACCAATAAAAAGGTGTACAAAAACTGTATCACCACTAAAATATACCCTACAAGCAAAACAACAATGTTATGTAAAATATAACCTTGATACCACATGGCAGTGTTTTTGATGAACCAGGGTGTATACCCTCTTGGACGCAGACACCCGATAAAGAGCCTAATCATAATTGAATAGTAAAAATTGAACCATATGGTGAACAAACTTAACGTGACAAATCCTAACCAATCCGGAGGACCGGAGTTGTTTGAGTATGAGTACGAGGGCACATACAAAATAAACCTTAAGATAATTGCATACTCACCTCATGATTGACTTGAAAAATATCCCACAGGAACAGAAACCACTGAAATAATACTCTTGGTATAAAAGATCAGTACCTCCCTGATCTCCGATGAAATCCCGCTTTCACAAAAATTAACTCAACACTTGCTCAACACACACGAGATAAGAGTCGCCAGCTGTTGTATATTGACTCAGCTGCGCCAGTATTGAAGCGAACACATAAGATGACGTCTGGCTGCCATATCAAAAAGTGATACAAATTCCCTTCATACGGAAATGCAGACGAATATTTTGTCGAAGATGATTTTGGGGATGAGTACAAGTAGGCAAAAGCAGGCGCGGATCCAGGGGGCGCTTGGGCGAGCGCCCCCCTGAACCGGGTCTTTTCTATGGCGCGCCCGTAGGGGGCGCCCGGAGGGCGCAACTTTTTGTATTGGGCGCCCCCCTGACCGAAATCCTGGATCCGCGTCTGAAAAGTACGCAGTCGCAGCCAGCGGAGGGCGGGCGAGGCATTTGGGGCAAATGCCCCCCCCCCGTCGCGGCTCAGAGGGGCCCATCTCGGGTCAGAAAGGGGACCATCGTAAACTCGTGGGGCCCTCGTGTCGTGGGGCCCTCTGATGACCTGAAGTTGAGGGGACCTCTGCCGGTCTGAAGGGGCCCTCAGTCGGCTTGAGGGGGCCCTCAGTCTATCTGAGGGGGCCAC
>VOPJ01004943.1:0-26462 GCA_014673585.1 Semibalanus balanoides | reverse complement strand
AGCACACCCGACAATCTGGCTATCTCAGTTAAAAACTAATGTTAAAGGTGCTATATTCCCTTTAAAAGAAGCTAGAAATGAAGCGTGAATGTTTTTCTTTCGATTTGCGGGGTCAAAAGTGTACGAGATGAGGTTCATTTCCGAGCTGAGGCAATCCATGACAGATCGACCAAACCATAACACCCTACATCACATATTTCGATTAAACTGCGTTTGGGGGGCTATCTGGGCCGTGGATTCACGCCGTGAGATTGTCAGCCCCATCCGTCAAATGGTTTTCGAGTCATAGCCTCAGTCATTATTCTATTTTGCTCAAACCTTCAATTTTCAGCCGGCGATATTTCCCATATGAATTATGGGAGTCATTAAAACCTATATATCGTAAGAATCATTACGAACTGATGTAATATAACTTTTTTAATATTCCAAAGTTTGAAAATTTTAAACGCGATATTTTATGTAAAATAACGTTTTTTTATAATGTGGCAACTACAAATTGTAATGTTTTTCCTTTCCAGTATTTACTTCAATATATAAGCCTTCGATAGTAAAAATATTGGAGATAAACTATTTCTCTAAATATTGTATTCATATTTTTGAATTTTGAAAAACAATGGTCACCAGCAAATACACGTATATATATATATATATATATATATTATATATATTATATATATATATATATATATATTAAATATATATATACGCTGTGAAACATTACTGATTTAATATGATTGTCAGTCTGCCCAAGGTTAATCGTGGAGCTGAAGACAGCTTTGCGATACAAAGCACTGAAATTATAAAGTCGCTCATCTACAAACATGTTGGATGAACTACAAACTCGGTCATGCCCAAAAAAAGATTCTGGCAGCATAGTTGAAGCAAACAATAAATTTTCTTAACACAGTTGCATGATTAGAGTGCCACAGATGTACATTACAAACATTAAAACAATACGCACTATACAAATATTTTTGAAACTGAATCTGAACACATGGCAAATTTTTCTAATCAGAGAGTTGGCCCGACAACATAAGAGGCGATACTGGTGGCGCAACTCCAGATCATCAGCTTTTGAAGGGGTGTTCAAGATATTAAAAACAAGATGTTTGTAGCTCGCAACATACAACAGTACACTACCGCATTACATAATGTCCGGTAAAACCATATTCTTAAAGGAAATGCTTCACCTTCAACATGGGCTTTTAACTGAGATAGCAGTTTTGTAGCCCGTGTTGAAAAACCCTTAACCACAAGTTTTCTGGGCTGAAAGGGCTCTCCAGCCGAATATATTTGACTTTTTGTCGAAGAATGTCAAGAAGTGGCCCTACGCACTTGGGCAGAGGCTATGGCATTTATCTTACGCGACACTTCCGAATATTCTGATGTGGCTGAGCCACGTTTGACGTTGCGGAGAGTACGCATTAGTTTGAATAAAAATTAATAATGTACGTTCCTTCTGTCCTGAATCGGCGCGATGTATGGCTATTTTTGACATTATGAAAAGAAGTTGTATTTCAAAACATGGTCAAATCGTGTTTGAACAAAATAATCCAAGGTGAACGATTTCCTTTGAACAGCTTCGGAAGTATTGCCATGCAAACGGTTTTCTTCATTTTAAATAATATATCATGATTTTCTGTATACTCTGCACAATGCACATGTATCAAACATTTTGTGCAAGCTTTGAATAGTTAAAAATTTTGTGCAAGCTAAAAGAATAGTTACAGACTTTTTACAGAACAGAACAGAACAAATTTGTGTTATAGTGAAGTGAAATTTATAAATGAAATAATACCAGCTGATACTTCATCCAATTCAATTATTTTCACCACCTTGCTAGTTGCATGTGCATTTTTAAGTTTATTTCATTTAGTTTGTGACTTGTGTGCACATTGTTCGTTTTTTTAGCGATCAGCTTTGTCAAAGTTACCGAGTACATTCTAAGCCGACACAAAGGCAATGATGTGGGGTACAACTGTCCAGTGGCGTCTTTAGAAATCCACCAAGGGGAGGCCAAACCCTCAAGGAGCGCAATGCTTCAAAGATGCATGACAAAGGAAAATCGACATATCGTGCAGTGACGGTGGTACTGGCTACCATGACGTCACATCCGCAGATGAAGTAATATCCGCTGTGTCACCGCCGGTGTCTGTTCCCTCTTAGGAGGAACCAGCATGACTTGTTATCGCACATGCCGGACGCCGACGGACACAGCTGACACACCGAACACAGCTGACACATCTGACACAGCTGGACACAGCTGGACACAGCTGACACAGCTAGACACAGCTAGACACAGCTAGACACAGCTAGACACAGCTGGACACCGCTAGACACAGCTGGACACCGCTGACACAGCTGACACAGCTGGACACAGCTGGACACAGCTGGACACAGCTGGACACAGACTACAACACTGACAACAGCTGGACAACAAGCTGACACAGCTGGACAACAGCTGGACAACAGCTGGACACACTGGACCACAGCTGGGACACAGCTGGACCACAGCTGGACACACTGGACACCAGCTGGACACAAGCTGGACACAGCTGGACACAGCGGACACAGCTGGAACACAGCTGGAACACAAGTGGACAACAGACTGCCACAGCTGGAACAGGACACAGCTGACACAGCGGACACCAGCTGGACAACAGCTGGACAACAGCTGGACACAGGCTGGACAAACAGCGGACACAGGTGACACAGCTGGACATCAGGCTGGACAAGCTGCCCCCGACACAGACTGGACACAGCTGGACACAGCTGGACACAGTGACCACCCCAGCTGGACACAAGCGGACACAGCTGACACAAGCGGGACACAGCTGGAACAGCTACACAAGCGACACAAAGCTGAACAGCTGGACACAAGCTGGACACCAGCTTGACACAGCTCGACCAAGCTGGACAACAGCTGGACAACAGCTGGGACACAGTGACACAAGCTGGACACAGCTGGACACAGCTGGACACAGCTGACACAGCTGGACACAGCGGAACACAGCTGGACACGCTGGACACAGCCTGCGACAACAGCTGGACACAGCTGGACACAGCTGGACACAGCTGGACACAGCTGGACACAGCTGGACACAGCTGACTGACACAGCTGGACACAGCTGACTGACACAGCTGGACACAGCTGGACACAGCTGGACACAGCTGGACACAGCTGACTGACACAGCTGGACACAGCTGGACACAGCTGGACACAGCTGGACACAGCTGGACACAGCTGGACACAGCTGGAAACAGCTGGACACAGCTGGACACAGCTAGACACAGCTAGACACAGCTGGACACAGCTGACACAGCTGGACACAGCTGGACACAGCTGGACACAGCTGGACCACACTGACACAGCACACGACACAGCTGAACACAGTGACAAGCTGGACACAGCGACACCACTGACACAGCTGACACAGCTTAGACACAGCTGAGGACACAGCTGACACATCTGGACACAGCTGGACCACAGCGGACACAGCTGACACAGTGACACAGCTGACACAGCTGGACACAGCTGACACAGCTGGACACAGCTGACACAGCTGACAACAGCTGACACAGCGACACAGCTGGACACAGCTGACACAGCTAGACACAGCTAGACACAGCTAGACACAGCGGGGACACACTGGACACCACTGGACCACAGCTGGACCACAGCTGACTGATACAGCTGACAACACTGACTGAACCAGCTGACACAGCTGACTGACACAGCTGGACAACAGCTGACTGACACAGCTGACTGACACAGCTGAACACAGCTGACACAGCTGGACACAGCTGACGACACAGCTGGAAACAGCTGGACTGACACAGGCTGGACAACAGCTGACTGACACAGCGGACACAGCTGACACAGCTGGACCACAGCGTGACTGACACAGCTGACAACAAGCTGACTGAACACAGCTGCGACACAGCTGGACACAGATGGACAAGCTGGACCACAGCTGGACCACAGCGACATTGCTATAACCAGCTGGACACAGTGGACACAAGCTGGAACACAGCTGGACAAGCTGGAAACAGCTGGACACAGCTGGACACAACTGAAACACAGCTGGACACATGCTAGACACAGCAGACACAGCTGGACACAGCTGACACACTGGACACAGCTAGAGACACAGCTGACAACAGCTAGACACAGACAACTCGGCCTACTCTCCACATTCAGCCAACAATAAACAAAACAACAGAACAGAACCAGACGGCCCGGCCGGCTGTCTCAATCCAGCCAACAATAAAACAGAGCCACAGAAACAAACAAGACGCCCGCCGGGCTGTCTCAGATACAGCCAACAATAAAACAAGCCAACAGAACAGAACCAGACGGCTGCCGCCGGGGCTGTTCTTAATCCAGCCAACAATAACCAGAAGCCAACCAGAACAGAAACCGACGGCTCCGGCCGGCTGTCTCAATCCAGGCCAACAATAAAACAGAGCCCAACAAACAGAACCAGACGCTCCGGCCGGGCGTCTCAGATCCAGCCAACAATAAACAGAGCCAACAGTACAGAACCCAGGCGGCTCCGCCGGGGCTCCTTAGATCCAGCCAACAATAAACAGAGCCAACCCAGAACAGACCAGACGGCTCCGCCGGGGCTTTCTTAGATACAGGCCAACAAAAAACAGGCCAAACAGAAACAGAAACGAGACGGCTCCGCGCTGTCTCAGATCCAGCCAACAAAAACAGAGCCAACAGAAGCAGAACCAGACGGCTCCGCGGGGCTGTCTCAGATCCACCCAAAATAAACAGAGCCAACAGAACAGAACCAGACGGCTCCGGCCGGCTCTCTTGAGATCAGCCAAAATAAACAGAAGCCAAACAGAAGCAGAAGCAGAACGCTCCGGCGGGGAATGTCTCAAATCCAGCCAACAATAACGAGCAACAGAACAGAAGCAGACGGCTCCGGCCGGATGTCTCAGATCCAGCCAACATAAACAGAGCAACAGAACAGAAGCAGACGCTCCGGCCGGGCTCTCTCAGATCCAGCCCACAATAAACAGAGGCACAGAAACAGAACCAGAACGCTCCGGCGGGCTGTATCAGATCCAGCCAACAATAAACAGACCAACATAAACAAAGCAGACGGCTCCGGCCGGGGCTCTCTCAGGATGCCAGCCACAATAAACAGACCAAACAGAACAAACCAGACGCTCCGGCCGGGGGCTCTCTTAATCAGCCAACAATAAACATAGCCAACAGAACAGAACCCAGACGGCTGCCGGCCGGCTGTCTTTCAGATTCCAGCCAGAACAGATAAACAGAGACAAACAGAAACAGAACCAGACCGGCTCCGGGCCCGGGCGTCTCAGATCCAGCCAACAATAAACAGAGCCAACAGAACAGAACCAGACGGCTCCGGCCGGGGCTGTCTCAGAATCCAGCCAACAATAGAACAGAGACAACAGAACATAACCAGACGCTCCGGCCCGGGGCTGTCTCAGATCACCAACAATAAACAGAGCCAACAGAACAGAACCAGACGCTCCGGCCGGCTGTCTCAGATCAGCCCAACAATAAACAGAGCCAACAAACAGAACCAACAGCTCCGCGGGTGTCTAATCCAAGCCAACAATAACAGAGCAACAGAAAACAGAACCAACGGCTCCGGGCCGGGGAGTCTAATCCAGCCCAACAATAAACAGACCAAAGAACGAAACCAGGACGGTCCGGCCGGGGCTCTCTTAGATCCAACCAACAATAAACAGAGACAACAAACAGAACCAGACTGGCTCCGGCGGGCTGTCTCAATCCAGCAACAATAAAACAGAGCCAACAGAAACAGAAGCAACGGCTCCGCCGGGCTGTCTTAATCCAGCCAACAATAACAGAGCCAACAGAACAGAACCAGACGGCTCCGCCGGGCTCTCTTAATCAGCCAACAATAAACAGAGCCAAACAGAAACAGAACCAGACGGCTTCCGGGGGGGCTGTCTCAAGATCCAGCCAACAATAAACAGAACCAACAGAACAGAACCAGACGGCTCCGCCGGGCTGTCTCAGACCAGCCCAACCAATAACAGAAGCCAACAGAAAAACAGAACCAGACGCTCACGGCCGGGCTTCTCAGACCAGCCAACAATAAACAGAGCCAACAGAACAGAGCAGACAGCTCCGGCCAGGGCTGTCTCAGATCCACAACAATAAACAGACCAACAGAAACAGAACCAGAGTCCGGGGGCTGTCTTAGAATCCAGCCAACAATAAACAGAGCCAACAGAACAGAAGCAGGACGGCTCCCGGCCGGGGCTGTCTCAGATCCAGCCAACAATAAACAGAGCCAACAAACAGAAGCAGACAGCTCCGCCAGGGCGTTCTCAGATCCAGCCAACAATAAACAGACCAACAGAACAGAACCAGACGGCTCCGGCCGGGGCTGTCTCAGATCCAGCCAACAATAAACAGGGCCAACAGAACAGAACCAGACAGCTCCGGCCGGGGCTGTCTCAGATCCAGCCAACAATAAAACACTGGTTTGCAGCAAAAAGAGAATGACAAAATTGCCAAACTCATCTAATTTCGTTTCCATGCGTATTACAAAATTACAAAGATGAACGTTTCTTGGCAGGCATTTCTAAGGCTTGTTTTAAAAACCGAAATGTGTCATTTTTCGACAGTTTTTAATCTTATTGGGGGCATGGTCCCCTATTGCCAATGGGTACGCCCTGTTCTGGGGTAGGCTTCTGAAATGGTGAGCTCTCAACATTACCCAAAACCCAGTGTCCGATATCTAGTATCCGGTGTCCACACTCCAGAGTTCAATTCCAGTATCCCGATTCCAGAGTGTCCAATGCAGGCACGTAGCCAAGGTGGTGGGTGGGTGGGGGTGAGCGGCCGCCCCTTGGAGACCCGGTGGTCCCTTTTCGAGGCCTGGCGGGTCCTTTTCGGCGCTGTGCGCGCCGAAAAGGGCCGACGAGACCGCGCGAAGCGTATTCTTAAGATAATTTAGAGCATTTTGAGGTCCTGTAGGGCCATCAGGGCCCTCTCTGAAAGACCAGAGGGCCCCTTGAACATTCAACCCTCATCCGTGTAGGGCAAGATCACTGTGTGGCCGTGTAGGGGGGTTGGTGCGACCCCCCTTGGCGTTTGGCCCTTAACCCTATTAGTGGCAGGGGGGAAAATTTTGCCCACCCCTCATGTTTTTCTTAGATATCTCCGAAACGGCTATTAGTAGGCTTATGCAACTTTCGGACTTTTCCTAAAATTGATTTTCACATCTGGAGTCAAAATTTTGAGCTTCTGACTTGAACAGAAGCGGTTCCAGGGCCCAGTTTTGGGAGGATTTTTCGACGACATTTAGGGATAATACGGAAATGCGATCTTCACGTATTTTTTCTAACTGCCTCCAGTATGAAGAAGTTGCATAGGGTTATTGCATAGGGGTTGCATAGGGGTGTCTGCAGTGCTTCCAGGTCTCGTGTGGAGAGAGTGATTGAGGCTGAGGGTGAATACATTGGGTAGCTGCAGACGTGATACCTGTGGTATATGTCTGGAAAAAAATAAAAAAAAAATGTCAATTGGGAATAATTATTTCTTTGATTTGGTGCAGGGTCCCTCAGATTGTCATAAAGCGTTACCTAATCGCGACCCTTATATATTATATATATATATATATATATATATATATATATATAATATATATATTATATACATCTCCTGATAAGCGTAAAAAGTTAATTTGCATGCAAAGGGTCAAGGTCAACGTCAGGTCACAAAACGTCACTGTCACGAATAAGCAAAGACAGTCTTGTGACACATGTTTTAGGGTTATTTTTGCTACGTTAAAAAAGAAAGCAACATATTTTACCAACTTGACCCCATAAATGGTCAAGATCAGGTCATCTAAGGTCAAAACTGGAAACTGACTAATATGAATAAACAATGCATGTTTATTGGTCAGTTTTGTCTCATAAACACACAAATGACATTTATATATCTGTTATCAGGTCAAAAATCCAAAAAAACGTTATTTTGAAAAATGACGTCATTACCTACTTATGCATGGAGAGCAATCAGTCACTGAAAATTGAAGATATTTCGTTGAAATTTGGTTTGGGTATTTTTTACACTTGGTTCTCTTATATATGAGAGCTTTGAGAGCTCTATGTGAATTGATAGTCAAATAAAATAATTATAATTGAAAGTATGAGCCATTAACTCAATTACTCGAATTTTCCATATGACCTGACCGTGACCTTACATTTTACTTAATTTGAAAACTTTCTGGTATGCATTCGATTCGTTTTATTGAGAGCTTTCGATCGCCGCCTTCTGCGTCTCGCTGCGGTTATTGGTTCGGAAGATAAGAGGGGGGGGGTAAAATTTACCCCCCTACGCCGCGCGTTCGGCTGGAGACCCCTACGCCGCGCGGATTAAAGAGCCCTGTGCATGTCAGATGGGCCTCTGGACAAGATGAAAGGGATCCTAAGCGGCTCAGAGGGCCCCCTGAACACGTAGAATGTGCCCCTAGACAGCACAGAGGGGCCCTGGGCAGGTCGTAGAGGTCCCTGGAAAGGTCGGAGGGGCCGGTGAGCAGGTCGGAGGGGCCCCTGAACATGTCGGTAGGGCGAAAAAGCCGCCAGCGCAGTTCCTTACCAGGTCGAAAGGGCCCCGGAGCAGGCTGGAAGGCTCCTAGCCAGACCAGAGGGCTCCTTAGAAGCTCAAGGGGCCCCTGTGTAGGTCAGAGTACCCTTGACCAGACCGAGAGGGCCCCTGGGCGGGTCAGAAGGGCCCATGAACATCCCAAATGGGCCACTCACCAGTACGGCCAGACGGAGGGAGCAGACCTTTTCATTCGTTCTACTGGGCCCTTTCAACGCTAGAGAATAGACCCTTTCAACGCTCGGGAATGGGCCCTCTCGAGGCCGCCCCCCGGGCGAAATCCTGGCTACGTGCCTGGTAGAAATCCTTTTAAAGCGCCGCCCCCGGACGAAATCCTGCCTACGTGCCTGGTTCATGGGCCTCTCTGAGGGTCTTGAGAGTCCTGGAACCTGGTCTAATCCAGTTCATCAAAAGTGGAAGAAAAAAGGGGCATCACAAAATAAAGTAGCCGAAATCCGTAGAGTTCTTAATATTTTTTTTTTGGGGGGGGGCTTTCAACGCTCGGGAAGGGCCTTTTTGAGTCGCCCGCCTAGACGAAATCCTGGCTACGTGCCTGGTCTAATGCTATGCAATAAACTTCGTTAGGTACGTCACATATGGCTTTAAATATGCTCATAAACCATGCAATTTACCCAATCCCTTGCATCTGCAATCTTATGCGACAACGTTGCCAGGGAACATCAGCAGCAGTAGCAGCCAGGGAACATCAGCAGCAGTAGCAGCCAGGGAACATCAGCTGGTGCTGATATTCGGGGATGCGACGCATTAAAGTCACAGCTGGATAGTTGTGACCATAATCACTATAGCGAATCCGAGCCCTTGAAATACGCATACTGCACTAAAAGACCGCATACTGCACTGGTCTGAAGGCATTCAAACGTAATAATAAAAAGTAATTAGGTACCAACCAAAGGAAAATGTATCTAACTTACTATTTAAAGAAAGTCTGTCCTTCTGTCTGTCTGTTCGTCATCCAACTTTTTCCTTATACCCATTATAATTACGAAAAGTTTTGTAGTTTCGGCACATTAGCATGGAATAGTGTCTAATAAATCATTTCGCAGATCGCATGGCATCATGTATGTATATTATTCTGCTCCCTACATTTCCCAACATCAAACCGTCCTCCTACAAGTACAGATAATGTCTGACTGTGTTATAAAAAATAACACGACACAACTTCCACCGATAATACCACCGTCCGCCCTCTGATGGGCGGAACTTGAACTATACGTCACCAGCAAGGCACGGTTGCGGTTTGTGCACTTCAGCGCCACCTATATATAATCTCAATGACGCTCAATGCGCACACTAGCGACACTTATAGCACGGATAAGGGGTTAAGCAGTAAACGTAAAAATAGCAGTTCGAGCCAAATTGAAAAGTCTTTAAGTCACAAACCACGATCCCTTGACGGGTGAGCACCTCGGTAATATGACGAATACGAAACGTAAAAATATATATATACGCATAGATCGTCCAGCGGAGCGGACGGGTTAGCACTAGTATAGAGCTATGGGCGATACAAAATGCCGAAACATGATAACCTACAATAGCCTTAGTAGTCGCGAAAAAGCTCTTAGATTATGATTCGACACAAACCCACGTCTGGCTTTTAATAAACCAGCATTTGAACCGGCATAAATTGTCTCCAAACAATGGCGTACACCATTGACGACGTGCCCCAAGAATTAAGCAATGAATTTGCTTAGCGCAGAGTATTTGCCTCCGTATATCTCGAGACCTCATTGCGTGTGGGCGTGAAATGCGGCCGTGTTCTGGGCACGTGCACCTCCATACGAAGCCAGGTGGGAGGGAGGGGTGTCTGTCTGCCTGTTTGCACGTGCGTCTCCATAGAGAGGCGCGGCGCAGCGTCTGACCGACGACGCGGCTCACCACGGCAGGTAGCGGAGGCCGGGCAGTAGCCAGAGACGACCGACGCCGGCAGCACGGCACACAGCGCGCGCTGCAGGGCTCCACCCGGTCACTGGAGAGAGCGAGGTCTCCCAGTCCAAACTCCCAACACGAGTCCAGGCAGGAGAGGCGAGCTCAGTGGTCAGGCAACTATCAAACGGGTAAAGTCGGCTGGGTTGTTAAGAACTGCACTAAAATCAGAACTAGTCAATTGAGACCAGACCCGTGACCGGTCAAGATTTGACCACTGGCCGGTGATCTGGCCGTGTGGGGACAAATCTGGCCACCTCGCAGCCAACTGTCTCAGATCTGACGATCTGACGTATACCTACCTACGCTCACTGGGGTGAAGTGCGCTGAGCGAAGCGTCCACCGACACAATCTACGCAGCGAGTCGTCTCCGAGCGACGAGGCGCCTCTGAGAGACGGCTGACACGTCTCTGAGAGACGGCTGACACAGGCGGACAGCTCGGAGACAGATCCCCGCTCTCCGGACACCGGATCACTGCTGACGTCGTCTCGACTCACCTCTGCCGTCACAGAGATGGAGACCGCCGCCACAGAGAAGACCTCCTCCAGCCTTCTCGGCAACCTGCACTGGGCAGATGTGGTCGTCGTCGTCGTTTACTTCGCCTTCGTGCTTTTCGTTGGCCTCTGGGTAAGTCTGATGATCGTGTTCACAGATCACGAATGTATAGATTGCCGCTATTGCCGCTATTGCCTATATTTTGCGCTATTGCCTATATATGTGCATCGCCGCTGTGTATGAATTCGACGCCAACAAGTCATGAGTCATGTGAATCGGCACATCGCAGCAGCACCGTGTCCTTCCAGCCCGCGAGGTCTCTTTGAATGCATGTCTTTATTCATCACAGCGGCCAATATTGACTATAGAGAATAGTATACCTACTAGTGCTGACTCGTCCGCTCCGCTGGACGATCTATGCGACAGACTACATTTTTACGTTTTTTTATTCGTCACATTACCGAGGTACTCACTCGTCAAGGGATCGTGGTTTGTGACTTAAAGACTTTTCAACTCGGTGCGAACGGCTATACCTATTTGTTTTACGTGTACTGCTAAATCCCGTCTCAGTGCTATAGGTGTCGCTGGTGTGCGCATTGAGAGGATATTATATATAGGTGGCGCTGGTGTGCACGAACTGCAACCCATGCCTCGCTGGTTGCGTATAGTTCAAGTTCCGCTCATAAAAGGGCGGACGTTGGTATAATCGGTGAAAGTTGTGTCTTTTTTAACACAGTCAAACATTATCTTTACTTGTAGGAGGACCAGGACGGTTTGATGTTGGGAAATGTAGGGAGCAGAATACTACACAAACATGTTGTCATGCGATCAGCAAAATGATTTCTTAGATACTATTCAATGTTAAGTTGTCGAAACTACATAACTTTCCGTACTTATAATATGTATAATGAAAAAGTTGGATGACGAACAGACAGGAAGACAGACTTTCTTTAAATAGTAAGTTATATTTGTATGTGCGATGTGCGATAGGTACGGCAGGATTTACATAGTTCAGTGTTTCCGAATTAATTTAAAGGGAATCTCGGTTTCCCTAAGTCTCCCACTAAGGCTTAATTAGCTCAGCCGACATAATTGGAGCAAGGATTTAATTAGGCCTTAGCAAGTGTAAAGGAAGGTATATTTGGCCCATCATGAAGCATCGATGTCATTGTTCACGGTGCATCGTGTTATTTCGCTACACATCGTTCACAGTATTGTCACAAAACTGAGCATTCTTTTTCTCTATTTTTATATATACTTCTCACACATCTTAGACCACCTTCTATCATAAAACTTGCTCCTAACTTCTCGTACCTTTAAAAACACGCTTGATTTTATTTTGGTGACTTCAAGACCATAGTAGTTTGTGATAGCACTGTTGACGCATACGCATTGTGAAGCTTGATTTGTTTCCCATATTTTTTTCTCTCGTAAGGCAGCTCGGAAGCGGATTAATGCTGATCTCCTGAAAGAAGCGCGGGGACACTATTTGAAGGCTCAGATATTTGGAATGCACTGTGGCTTTTCTATAAGTTTCCTCCTCAGGGTGTTTGGACCAATGTAGGGTTCTTAGACCTCATGTGGCTAGTTATGGGTTTCACAAGCGGCCGGACCAAGGTCCGGGGACAGACCACCAGGCGACCGGACCAAGGTTCGGGGACAGACCGCCGAGGCTACCGGACCAAGGTCCGGGGACAGACCACCAGGGCACCGGACCAAGGTCCGGGGACAGACCACCAGTGCACCGGCCAAGGTCCGCGGGACGGGACCACCAGGGCACCGGACCAAGTCCGGGGACAGACCACCAGGCACCGGAGCCAAGGTCGGACAGACCACCTCTCGGGCCACCGGACCAAGTCCCGGGACAGCCACCACAGGGCACTCGGCCAAGGTCCGGGGACAGACCACCCAGAGCACCGGGACCATATGCGTCCAGGGGACAGACCACCAGGGCACCGGACCAGTCGGGCAGACCACCAGTGCCCGGACCAAGGTCCGGGACAGACCACACAGGGCACCCGGACCAAGTTCCGGACAGACCACCAGAGCAACCGGACCAAGGTCGGGGACAGACCACCTGGGCACCGGGAGGCAAGGTCCGGGACAGACCACCAGGGCACCGACCAAAGGTCCGGGGGACAGACCACCAGGGCACCGACCAAGGTCCGGGACAGACCACCTGGGCACCGGACCAAGGCTCCGGGGACAGACCGCCAGTGGCTCGGACCAGGTCGGGGACAGACCACAGCGCACCGGACCAAGGTCGGGGACAGACCACCAGGGCACCGCGACCAAGGTCGGGGACAGACCGGCCACGGGCACCGGCAAGGTCCGGGACAGACCCACCAGGGCACCGGACCAAGGTCCGGACAGACACCAGGGCACCGGACCAAGGTCCGGACAGAAACCACCTGGGCACCGGACCAAGTCGGGACAGACCACCAGGGCACGGACCAAGGTCCGGGGACAGACACCACTCAGGGCACGCCCAAGGTCCGGGACAGACCACCAGGGCACCGGCCAAGGTCCGGGACAGACCGCCAGGGCACCGGGACCAAGGTCCGGGGACAAGAACCACCAGCGGCACCGACCAAGGTCCGGGGAATACCACCAGGCACCGGACCAGGGGTCCGGGACAGACCCCAGAGCACCGACCAAGGTCCGGGACAGACCACCTGGGCACCGGACCAAGGTCCGGGGACAGAACCACCAGGCACCGGACCAAGGCCGGGACGACCAACCAGGCACCGGGACCAAGGTTCCGGCGGCACAGACCACCTGGGAACCCGGACCAAGGTCCGGGACAGACCACAGGGCACCGGACCAAGTCGGGCAGACCACCAGGGGCACCGACCAAGGTCCGGGGATCAGACCACATAGGGCCACGGACCAAGGTCTGGGGACAGACCCCAGCCCGACCAACGTCCGGGACAGACACCAGAGCACCGACAACGTCCGGAAGACCACCAGAGCAACCGGACCAAGGTTCCGGGGGACAGACCACCAGGGCACCGGACCAGGTCGGGGACAGACCACCAGGGCACCGGACCAAGGCCGGGGACAGGACCACCAGAGCACCGACCAAGGTCCGGGACAGAACCGCCAGGGCCACCGGAGCCAAGGTCCGGGGACAGACACCTGGGCACGGACCAAGCGTCCGGGAAGACCACCGGCACACGCTGACCCAAGTCCGGGCCCCCAAGACTCCAGCAGCGCGAGCCTAGGTGGTCCCCCGACAACCACTGCCTCGCGAGACCTACACCCTCGCACCGGACCAAGGTCACAGTCATAAACGCCGAGCGCAGATCGGCAGAACACAGCTATGTCTCTCTGGACAACCACTCTTCCAGCGCGACAAGTCCGGGACAGAACACCAGTGGCACGCGTACACAATGCTCGTGAGCACGATCCACCAGCGATTCATAAGAGCACCCGGCACCAAGGTCCGGGGACAGACCGCCGAGGCTACCGACCAAGGGTCCGGGGCAGACCACCATGAGCACCGGACAAGGTCCAGGGACAGACCACCAGGGCACCGGACCAAGGTCCGGGGACAGGACACCAGGGCACCGGACCAAGTCGGGACAGACCACCAGGCACCGGACCAAGGTCCGGACAGACCACCAGGGCACGGACCAAGGTCCGGGACAGACCCACCAGGGCCCGGACCAAGTCGGGACAGACACCCAGGGCACCGGACCAAGGTCCGGGGACAGACCACCGAGAGGCACCGAGACCAAGGTCCGGACAGACCACCAGGGCACCGGACCAAGGTCCGGGGACGGACGCACCAGCGGCACCGACCAAAGGTCCGGGACAGAGACCACCAGGGCACCGGACCAAGGTCCGGGACAGACCACCAGGGCACGACCAAGGTCCGGGGACAGACCACAGGGCACCGCGACCAAGCCGGGACAGACCCACCAGCACCGACACAAGGTCGGACAGACCCCAGGGCACCGACAAGGTCCGGTGGACGCACCAGTGGGCACCGACCAGGTCCGGGGACAGACCACCAGCTGCACCGGACCAAGGTCCGGGACAGACCACCAGGGCACCGACCAATGTCCGACAGACACCAGGGCACCGGACCAAGGTCCGGGGACAGACCACCTGGGCACCGGACCAAGGTCCGGGGACAGACCGACAGGCTACCGGACAGTGCAGCCAAGCAGAGCTAATGCATACAGACTGCAGCACATACCCATATCTCACATCAGGGATAAGTGAAATGATCGCTCGCTAATTTCGGGTTGACCCAAACGGCAGCATTATAGTGTTCTGTACAATACAATCGGATTACTGATGGGAATATATAATACCACACGGGGCCGGGAAAATAATTACTTGGGACCGCGATCCGAGCTGAATATTCCGCCAGAGACCGAAGGTCGAGGGCGGAGATTCAAGCTCGGACCGAGGTCCCAAAGAATTATTCCGGCCCAAGTGTGGTGTGAAATTTACCATATGCGCGAGGGGACCAAATTGAGCCATATTCCACCCTACTTGGGTTTCAACCTCGGCGACGAAATTGAATAAAGAAAATCAGAGAGATAATACAGCACTTTTTATAATCCAACACTCTTTTCATCTTGTTTCAACTCTCAATTATTTTCATCACTTTTCACTCTTTATACTATTTGCGCGAGAGAGGTGGGAAAACATTATCGGCCCGGAGCAGAAATTTTCCCAGACAAATAACATTGAGCTGAAATGTTATACCCGCACGTCACTCTTAACGTCAAAGGGATACCTCGGCATATGAGAAATCCTGCAGGACACTGGCCACCGGAGAAGGTGAGAGCTGATCAGCTGTGCCGTTTATAGCCGGTTTTCCGACCGGTACCACCATGTGCGTGGCGAGGTCGGCTTGTTTGAGACAGTCGGAAGTGATCACCTACCGGGCCGCCAGACCACAACTCCGGCGGAGGAAACAGCGGGTCTTACCCGCGCCCCACCATGCACTGGGGGAATCTGCATCGTCCCTCCCGGATGTTATTAATAACTGGAAAACTATATAATATATCAACGTGAAACTTACTGTACCTTATGCTGCATTAATTCTACGCCATCTCAAAAGATTTAAATGGAATTTATATGTCTCTTTGGGAGATAATGACGTTTTAATGACGTCATATCATGCAATTTTTGGTGAAAACGATAAATGTTCGAAAATAGTAGACAATAGAGTTTTAAAACAAATTGCAAACTCAAAACGTCAAAAAATGCAAATGTCACTCTCTTCAAAATTTATATATTTGATTTTCATTTTTTGGGGGGTTTTACCCCAAACGAAATCAGAAGCTTTTCACATTTTTAAAAATACCCATTAAAAAAAATGTATGTAAGTCGGATAACTACGTATCAACGAAACCAAAGCAAATTTCCAAGGTGATATATTTATTTGTATTTGACTTATGGCTCCCTTTTAACTTCTGACGTCATGTTTTGAAATTAATTTAATTTTATTCTATTGACAAGATGCAGACAAATAATATCACCGCTGTTTTTCTGAGACCAGACTGGTCAAGGAACATGTCTTTTTATCTATATTATTCAATTTTAAATTTTGACGTTTTATGACCTGACCTTGACCATATATGGTGTCAGGTTGTGCAAATGGCTGCTTCTAACGAATTATACGTGTAAAATAACCCATAGAACATGTGTCGCATGACTTTCGTAGACATACAGTGAACTTGTGTGACCTGAGGCCGTACTTATAAAAAATAGCCACGGCTCAATTTGTCTCAAATGCTGAGCCATTCTCAACTACTAGCAAGTTGTTATTATCATACAAATTAGTTCAAAACGACAGCATGCTTAGTATTATTGAGTTTCTTGTTTTTATTTTCGAGACATCGAACAGTAGTCGCAAAATCAGAGCCTATTATTTTTTTAAAATCGAGCCATGGCTCGATTTTTTTTATAAGAACGGCCTCTGGTCATGACTTCTGCTTACAATTTCACTGATACTTAATGCGAAAGATAAATTATACCTTTAAAGCAGATAATAGTTTCACAGACATATATATATATATATATATGTATGTATATATATGATAATACAATAATATATATATTATATATATATATATAATATATAATAACTATATATTAAGTGGTTGATGTGAAGTTATATTCATATGTAATGATAAATATATATAAAGTAGCCCGCCCAAAGTTCGAAGCGTGCGAATTCACCGAGACCTGTGTTATGAGGTAACGTCATTTCACTTTCACGGCTCAGAGTTTAGCCATAGCCATTTTGCCGTTTTATTATGTAAAGAAGCTTAGGTTGTTGACAATATAAATAACTGTATACGCATTTTAATTTCAAAGCTCACTGACACTCAAAGCTCACTGCTCACTCAGTTGATGATGAGTTTGCAATATCTAAAATAAATTATAGTCCGCAAAGAAGTGATTTAAAATAGTGAGGAGGCGACTCCAATTTTACGAATGCTTGCCAATCATTGTGTGCACAATGTATTAAGCGCAAATTTATTTTTTGATTTAATGCAGGAAGTTTCGGGAACCAGATTTTGCTGGTCAAATTGAACACGCTTAATCTACCGATACACACCAAAAACTCTCTATGGGCCCGCGAGATGTCACTATCCCTATTCCCTTTTATATCAATTAAATTCAAAATTATATGATAGCAGCTTAAAGTTCGATTCTGCTATGATTTACTCGAAATATTACAATTGAAATTACCTGTAAACTATATTTTTAGAAGTGAATTTCGTGAATTAATTGCAATTCAAACTACAACATAATCTTACTCCGACGTTATTTGCGGTTGACGTGACGTGAGATCATTTTCCTTTGGGGGACATGTGTACAATTTATGTTAACCCTATTCCTGGAGGGATGAAAAGTATACGAATCTGTCGGGGGGGGGGGGCTTATTCAGCCCCCTTCAGATCTCGGCTGCCATAAGAGCTAGAAACATGAAACCTGGTATGTGGTTAGGGTCATCAATGAAATTTATTTTGTCAAATATGATATTTTCAGCAAACCTTGCCATTATCTCGGAAACTATGGCAGCTAGGAGAAATCCCAAAAGCACTGTAAAGCAGTTTTAATTGTCTTTTGTCATTATAGCATCAGAAATGACCTCAGGTCAATGGTTTGGGCTGTAGAGGTCAAAAAATGTTAAATAACCAGTTTGTCAGCAGAAGTTTGCTCGCTACACACACACACACACATCTCCACACAACACACCACACACACACACACCACAACACCAACACACACCTAAAACAACAAACACCACACACGCCACACCCACACACACAACCCACACACACCAACACACACATATAATATTATATATTTATTATACTATATAGGGTGACAATCTTATACATGGTTAAAAATAAAGTTTCGAATTTGCATCGGGACGACCCCGCAAAATGTGATCATAATTATCAAAGCCACGTACACAAAATTTCATTGAAAAATAATGATATTTAGAGGTTGCGCAATCGCTTTAAAGATTACACGGTCCCTCCATTAGCCCGCCATTGACTGTGGGGCGTGTAACGCTCCCCTGATCAACTTTCGTAGTAACTCAACAACCGATAGCTCTATCAACGTGCAACTTTGGTTACCTCTTTTTACATATATGTAATGTCTTTTGTGAAATAACAAAGGAATTTCGTCGAAAAATATTCAAGGTTTAACAAATTTAGATGTTTTTTTGGTTATTTCCCCAAAAAATCGTACAATTTTTATTTTTTGGGTAAAAAAATCAAATTGTCAAAAATCCGAGATAACCATGTTGTATCCCTTGCTATTTCCTCTCCTCGGACTTTTTTATTTCATTTTCCTCAAAAGATGGCATTTGTGCGGTCTGTTAATGTTAAGCTGGTTATGGTGTGAAGCTCGTGAGTAGTGACGTCACTAAATTCGCTATAATTATAATTTGGTTCGACAAAATTCCTTTATAATTTCACAAAAGACGTGAAATTGCTGTGGAAGAAGGTAACCGAAGTTTCACGTTGATAGCGTTATCGATTGTTGAGTTATTACGAAAATCCATCAGGGGCGTTAATTACGCCCCCAGTCAATGGCGAGCTAATGGAGGGGCCGTGTAGTCTTTGAAGCCATTGCGCTACCTCTAAATATTAATATTTTTCAAAACAGTTTTAAATGTGATATTTTTGTTAGTAGCATCACATTTTGCGGGGGCGTCCCAATACCAATTCTAAATTTCGCAAATCATTGTCACCCTAATATATATATATTTATATATATATATATTATATATTATAATATATATATGTGTGGTGTGTGTGTGTTGGTGTGTGTGGTGTGTGTGTTAGTGTGACGTGTGTGTGGTGTGTGTTGTGTGTGTGTGTTGTGTGGTGTGTGTGTGTGTGTGGTGTGTGTGTTTGTGGGTGTGTTCATTTTTATTGTTATAATCTATACATTATTATGAAGAGTCCGTGGAGATTGCAGTTGAATTGGAAAGTAAAAAAAACTATACGCAGAAAAAAAATAGTGCGCTTTCAAAATGGTTTGCCCCGCCCCCCCTCCCCAACTTTGAAATCGTTCCCGGGCCCTTGCTGGTATAAACTAGATTATCGTAGACACTGTATTGGAACGAAGCACACAATTCAACATGCCTTACTCTAAATCGCATCTCAACATCACTAAACTAATACACTATTAAACAAACAGCTCATGTCCTTATCAACACGAACGCCGACGTTTCAAAAGTCCAATCCTCGCAATTGGTAAATGCAATTGGTAACCGGCGCTACCATGTACGGCAGTTGTCGCTTACACTTCACAGCCTGTCTATACCCTCCGACCTCTCTGTTACCTCGGCATCAGAGTCCCGACCTCTGTGACCTCGGCACCTAACCTGTCCTGACCTGTCAGTGACGTCACAGCAGCACGTGACCGAAACTAACCCAGTCGACCATCACACAGTCACTGCCACCGCAGCCTTGTGTCCGCTCCACCTTATCACTCAGTCACTGCCACCGCAGCCTTGTGTCCGCTCCACTGCATCACACAGTCACTGCCACCGCAAGCTTGTGTCCGCTCACTCATCACACAGTTACTGCCCACGGCAGCCTTGTGGTCCGCTCGCACCTCATCACACAGTCACTGCCACCTGCAGCCTTGTGTCCGCTCCACCCATCACACAGTCACTGCACCTGCAGCCTGTGTCCCGCTCCCCCTCATCACACGTCAACTGCACCGCAGCTTTGTGTCCGCCCACCTCATCAATACCGTCACTGCACCACAGCCTTGTGTCCGCTCCACTAACATCAACACAGTCACTGCACCACAGCCCGTTGTGTCCGCTCCACCTCTATCACACAGTCACTTGCCACCTGCAGCCTTGTGTCCGCTCCACTACATACACAGTCACTGCCACGCAGCTTGTGTCCCTCCACTGCATCACACAGTCAATGCACCGCAGCCTTGTGTCCGCTCCACCTCATCACACCAGTCCTGCCAACGCAGCCTTGTGCCGCTCCACTGGCATCAACACAGTCACTGCAACCACATGCCTTGTGTCGCTCCACTACATCACACAGTCCACTGCCACAAAGCCCTTGTGTGCCGCTCCACTACAATCACACAGTCACTGCACCTGCAGCCTTGTGTCCCTCCACTACATTCACACAGTCACTTGCCACCACAAGCCTTGTGTCCGCTCCACTAGCATCACACAGTCACTGCCACCGCAGCCTTGTGTCGCCCACCTCATCACACAGTCACTGCCACGCAGCCTTGTGTCCGCTCACTGCATACACAGTCCACGTGCCCCGCAGCCTTGTGTCCGCTCCACTACATCACACTATGTCACTGCTGCCGCAGTCCTTGTGTCCTCCCCGCTCCTCCCACGCTCCACTGCATCACAAGTCACTGCCACCGCAGCCTTGTGTCCGCTCCACCTCATCACCATCCGCACAAGCTTGTGGTCCGCTCCCCACCTCATAAACACAGTCACTGCCACCGCAGCCTGGTTTGTCGCTCCACTGCATCACACAGTCACCTGGCCACCACACGCCTTGTTCCCGCTCCACGCTCATCACACAGTCACTGCCACGCAGCCTTGTGTCCCTCCACTGCATCACCTTACTGCACCGCAGCCTTGTGTCCGCGTTCCACCTCATCGCACAGTCACTGCCACCGCTGCCTTGTGTCCGCTCCACTCATCACACAGTCACGCCACCGCAGCCTTGTGTCCGCTCCACACATCACAACCGTCACTGCCACCGAGCCTTGGTCGCTCACCTCATCACAAGTCACTGCCACCACAGCTTGTGTCCGCTCCACTGATCAACACAGTCACTGCCACCGCAGCCTTGTGTCCGCTCCACCTCATCACACAGTCACTGCCACCGCAGCCTTGTGTCCGCTCCACTTCATCACACAGTCACTGCCACCGCAGCCTTGTGTCCGCTCCACTACATCACACAGTCACTGCCACCGCAGCCTTGTGTCCGCTCCACCTCATCACACAGTCACTGCCACCGCAGCCTTGTTCCGCTCACCTCATCTACACAGTCACTGCCACGCAGCCTTTGTGTCCGCTCCACTGCATCAACACAGTCCTGACCGGCAAGCTTGTGCCGCTCCACTGCAACAACCACAGTCACGCCAAACCGCAGCCTTGTGTCACGCTCACACCTCATCAACAGATCACTGCCGGAGCCCTTGTGTCCGCCCCACCTCTATCACACAGTCACTGCAACCTGCAGCTTGTGTCCGCTCCACTGCAACACACAGTCATGCCCCACACCCGCAGCCCTTAGTGGTCCGCTCCACTCATCACACAGTCACTGCACCGCAGCTGTGTCCGCCCACCTCATCATACAGTCACTGCCACTGCACTTGTTCCGCTCCACTTTCATCACACAGTTCACTGCCACCGTCAGCCTTGTTCCGCTCTCACCTCATCACACAGTCACTGCACCCGCAGCCTTGTGTCCGCTCCACCTCTATCACACGTCACTGCCACCGCAGCTGTGTCCGCTCCACTTGCATCACTCAGTCACTGCCCGCAGCCTTGTGTCGCTCCACCTCATCACACAGTCATGCCACCGCAGCCTTGTTCCGCTCCACTGCATCCACAGTCCCACTGCCACGCAGCCTGTGTCCGCTCCACCTCACATCACACAGTCACTGCCACCGCAGCCTGTGCCGTCCACCTCATCACCACAGTCACTGCCACCGCAGCCTTGTGTCCGCTCCACTCATCAACAGTCACTGCCAACGCAGCCTTGTGCCGCTCCACCTTCATACACCCAGTCACTGCCACCGGCAGCTTGTGTCCGCTCCACCTCAATCACAACATCATGCACCGCAGCCTTGTTGCCGCTCCACTGCATCACATCAGTCACTGCACTCCAGCCCTTGTGTCCGCTCCACCTCATCACCACAGTCACTGCCACCGCAGCCTTGTTGCCTGGCTCACCTCATCACAAAGCATGGCCATGCAGCTTGTGTCCGCTCCACTGCATACACGTCACTGCCACCGCAGCCTTGTGTCCGCTCCACCTCATCACACGTCACTGCCACCGCAGCCTTGTGGTCCGCTCCACCTCATCACACAGTCACTGCACCGAAGCCCTTGTGTCCGCTCCCAATACATCACACAGTCACTGCCACGCAGCCTGTGTCCCCTCCACTGCATCACACAGTCACTGCACCGCAGCCTTGTGTCCGCGTCCACTACATCACACAGTCACTGCCACCTGCAGCCCTGTGTCCGCTTCCACTACAATCACACAGTCCACGCCACGCAGCCTTGTTGTTCCGCTTTCAAGCTACATCAACAGCATCTGCCACCGGCAGCTTGTGTCCGCCTCCACCAATCACACAGTCACTGCACACAGCCTTGTGTTCCGCTCCACCTCATCAACAGTCACTGCCCCCTACAGCCTTGTGTCCGCTCACAACCTCATCACACAGTCACTGCACCGCAAGCTTTTGTGTCCGCTTCCAACCTCATCACACAGTACACTGCATGCAGCTTGTGTTGCTCCACTACATCCCACAGTCCATTCTGCCAACCGCAGCCTTGTGTCCGCTCCACCTCATCACACAGTCACTGCCACCGCAGCCCTTGTTCCGCTCCACCTCATCACACAGTCACTGCCACGCAAGGCTTGTGACCGCTTTCCACTCATCACACAGTCACTGCCACCGCAGCCTTGTTGTCGCTCCACTACATCAACAGTCACTGCCACGCAGCCTTGTGTCCGCTCCCACTACATCACACGTCACTGCACAGCCTTGTGTCCGCTCCACTACAATCACAAGTCCTGCCACCACAGCCTGTTGTCCGCTTTCCACTACATCACCCGCAGTCACTGCCACCACAGCCTTGTGTCCGCTCCACTGACACACAGTCACTGCACCGAGCCTTGTGTCCGCTCCACTACATACACAGTCACTGCTGCCGCAGCCTTGTGGTCGCTCCACCTCATCACATCAGACGCCGACTGCAGCCCTTGTGTCCCTCCACCTATCCCAAAGTCCACTGCACAACCGCAACCTTGTGGTCGCTCCCTTCATCACCACAGTCACGCAACCGCAGCCTTGTGTCTCGCTCCACTGCATACAGCAGTCGCACCAGCAGCCTTGTGTCCGCTTCCACTCACACACAGTCACCGCACGACCTTGTGTCGCTCCACTGCATCACACAGCACTGCCACCGCAGCGCCTTGTGTCCGCTCCACTATCACACAGTCACTGCCACCGCAGCCTTGTGTCCTCCACTGCCTCACACAGTCACTGCCACCTGCGCCTTGTGTCCGCCCACTACATCACACAGTCACTGCCACCGCAGCCTTGTGTCCGCTCCACCTCATCACTCAGTCACTGCCACCACAGCCTTGTGTCCGCTCCACCGCACGCAAGCGGAAATGGCCAGCAGCATCGCCAGTACCAGGAACACAGATCCCACGGCGACCAGCACCACTGCGTGTTTGCAGGACGGGCACATTGGCCCCGGGTGACCCGGGGAGCTCTCACCAGATCCGCGCAGCAGCTCTGTCAGCAACTCGGCGTCACTGAGCGAGTCTATGAACTCGCTGACGCTGGGTGTGGCGGTGCTGGGGTCGGCGACACGGCCGGTGGGTATCACAGCTGCCGGCACCGACGAGTCGGCGTCAGTCGTCGATGCAGGGCCGAGAGACTGCTGCACGAAGAAGTCATCGTCTTCGTCGTCGTAGCCCAGCGATTTCAGAAAGTCGTCATCGATGCCATCACCTGCTGAAGCCCCGCCAGAGTTAACACACTCGCGATTCACGAGAGCGAACCCATCCTGACATGTGTTGCCGAAGAGGGCGTTTGGGTTCACATCGTTCGCACATGTACCGTTGGGGTTCGGGTTCACACATGTAACGTTAGGGGCGTCATTCCCTTCAGAGGGCTGGGGGTGGGGCACAGGTGGTGCCGCTGGTGCAGAGGCGTCACCAGCCGGTGCTGCGAGGCTGGTGCGCGCTGCCGCCGCGCTCACCAGCAGCAGAAGCACACAGGACAGCATGTCTGGCTGTGAAGAGGCGCGCCGTGGGTTGCCGCAGTCCACTGGTGACACCTCAGCGGGGGGTGCCGACTAATGGTGAAGAGATACCGTCGAGAGCACTGGTGCTGGTCTCCAGAGATGGTCCGCTGGGGGCTAGTCGGATGCGGTTCTTCTCTTGATAGTGCACTTCGTCGATTTTCTGTCGAGGATCTCAGCTGATTGCCTTCAAACCGATCCAGAAAATATCCAAACACTTTTGATCTACCTTTTGGAAGCTGCTTAACTTCTTTGGAGTTCCGTTTTTCCAACTGCCATCCGCTCCCACCAAGCACCAGTCAGCCAGTAACCACTGTGCAGCGTCCGACGGCTGTGGCTGGAGTCTGGACCGACACCTCCTGCTGCACTGACTGCGCTCCCTGCGATACATGGTACAGCCGGAACATCCCGCGGCGGCCGGCGAACCTCCCCGGGATTCCTCAGTGCTATCACGTCCCACATCCGCCGCTCACCGATGACTGACGCGTACGCCGTCCGCCATGGAGCATGAGTCAATTGTCAGACTCTTGCTCCGTCTGCTGTGGCCGTCCGTCCGAGCCGTGTCAGTGCGCCGTGCCGGCGGCGGGCCATCCACTGCGGTAACCCCCGCTCGCCTCCAGACGGCTAAGATAGGCTGGACGAAAACATATGACGTCATGCACCACGCAGATCAGTCGGACTTGGTGACACAATTTATTGTAGTTCTATTTAGTGTATTTCTTGACTAGTCTTGACAATACTATAGGTCCGTCAGCCATAGGCAGAGCGAAACGCGAGGGGGCGAGGGGGAGAGGACACCGGGCCACCGTGCCGCCTTGAAGTTGCGAAGAGGGGGACTCATTTTAAAAGCCCCATTCAATATGGTGTGGCTAATGTTCATGATTAAGGTCTAATTATCAAATTTTATGGCGACTCATTTGTATTGTGCAGTTTATATTTACGAGCGTGATAATCCTCGCGGAAAAACTATAAATGTTTGAAAAATTGAGAACAATCGAGTTTAAATAAATTGCAACAGAGCACGTCAAACAAAGAAATTGAAATTGTATTCAAAATATTTGTTTTTCTTCTAAATTTTGTATTTTTAACCTTAAAGAATCCCGAAATATATTTGTTTATAAGTTTTTCAAAAAACAGTATTTTTCAAGGCTAAAAAGCGATATATATATATATATAATATATTATTATATATATATATATATATATATATATAATCTATATATATATTTATTATAATATCATGTTAACTTAAGATATGTCTTTATAATAATCATTAAGATAAGTTTATAGGTATGCTAAATACATTTTAGCAGAGGCAAACATTTCAATGGTCAATGCCATCGACAGTAAGTGATTGTCGTTATTACCATGCCAGCCGCACCATACTGAGTCCTATTTTGGATCTGCCTGACGCGCAGGGTATGAGCGATATTGATCTGGCACGCCCCTCCCCACGGTGCTGGGGTATTCCGGGAGCCATTGACGGGGATAACAGGCCGGACCGGACGTGACGCCTCCGCCACACAACCAAGGGAGAGCTATTGGATGGCTTAGCTCCGATCTGATCACCGCATAGCTGCTCAGAATCAATCAGCACTGCGTGGGCGTGGTTACTACCTATTCTAACTATGTCATCAGAGGCCAGAGCTTTGTACCTAATCCTGGTATTATTTAGTGAAAACAGTTAACAGGTGAAGACTCGCTGCCGAAAACATTTTTGGCCCTCATTATGAGTGTCACCGTACAATGAGTCATTGGTAAACAATATCTTATAACTGTGGTAATCAGGTGTTGGGCAATGGTCACGTGACGGGCGCACGTGCGTTTGTGGCGCAGGCACTTCCAGGTGC
>VOPJ01004942.1:0-13118 GCA_014673585.1 Semibalanus balanoides | reverse complement strand
GTCCAAAATCCTTCATATGTTGTGACATTTCGGTGAATATAAGTCACTTTCGGTGATGAAGTTAGTTATTTCGGTGATGGAATTAATTTATCCCCAAATGAAAACAATAAATCATGGTAAGTAATAGTGGCGCAGGATTAAAAAAAAAAATCCGGTCCCAAGTCTGACCCAATATGACAATAATGACCGAAAAGTGTTCAACCGAAAAAAATGAGCCCAAATCCACAGCAACACACAGGTGCGTGATATTTTTTCTCGTTAATTGTATGCAACTAAATATGCTAGGATAATGGTTGCAAATTTTGTGAAAATAGTCTTCTGCTGAATCTGAATGTGCCTGACCGGGCATTAGCCTCAAAATCATAAATTTAAGTGGGTCTGGTCTGGGTCTGGTCTTGGTGTTAATGGGCTTCGGCTGGGCTGGGCTTGGAGTTCGGGCACCCATGACAATCTTTGTTTTGCCATAACTATGGAATAATAGCAGGGATTCACAATCACTGGCACAATAATTGTGCCACGTCTTCACCCATGGTTGTATTTCTTTATTCTTTTTCAAGTTAAATGACGTTTTCAAGTAAAAAAAAATATGACCGTTTTAAGCAGGACTTTACTTCATATAGGTATAAGAATACAACCAGCGTGTATTTGTCAATTTTCAGAAAAGTTGAATGTCCTTACGTATATTATTAATCTTCTTTGAAGGGGTCATGTTGGGCTTGCTGGAAATAAAATGGGGCATACGCCAAAGAAGGCTGATAACCACTTGTGCAGTGGCATATTTAAGAGGGGGCCATGGCCCTCCCCCTGGCGCTGAAGGCGCGCTCCAGAATATGTTGTATCCATTCGGCACGAACACCATTTGTGTGCAGATTTCAAGATAACCAAGAAAAAGTTTGTTTTTGCTGGCAATGCAAGCGATTTTATAAGTATTATCTGTAGGTATAGTTCTTGGATTTCTGAATTGTGAATTGTGCTAAAGCATGTGGCCCCACTAGCGGATCCAGGGGAATCAGGGGCAAATTCGCAGGAATCAGGGAAACATTTAATACAAGCATGCCCCCTGTGCTTTCCCCGCACTGGAACTGAAAAACAGTGATTTTAGAAGAAAACTGGGAAAGTTTTTAAAAAAATCGGGGAAATATAATTTTTCGTAAAAATAGCCATTTCAGCTCAGACGAAATCCTGCTATTCACAGTCAAAAACATCAAAAATTTCGCGTCGCTTCGCGTCATCTCACAAGTTTCGTAACTGCTTATACAGATAAGGAAAACGTATAAATGAATTCCATTAAGTGTCTGGCAGAGGCTCTCCTTGTCGAATATATCTGGCCCCAGTGTCCACTCTGTCCAAAGCATATTAATTTTCAAGCAGGCTACATGCTGGGCTATAGCTAGCCGGCCGAGCTGCCTGCAAAAACGGGGACCTGAGGCTTGGCTCCTATTACGGTCTGTGTCCAATATGAAAATGTAGCTTTTACCACTATCATTAAAACTTATGACAATTTTCACGCCGCTTCGCTGCTTCACATCGGTGGTGGCCATCGTCATAGCGGAGCCATGAGCCATCGTCATCGCCTTCGGTTCGTTGTTACTCTGAATTAAATTAAAAACATTTTTTAACTTCTTATCATCTACAAGGCCCACCCCACCTATCTTTATGGGTTGTAGTAGGCAAAGCCGAGAAAATCGTGCGTGGCGCTAAATAACTTAATACCTACTATAAAGAGCAAATTCACATTAAAAATGCTGCAAAGGCTTAAATACACGTCATACAAATAGACGGGTTATATTTTTTCGTAATTTCAGTTGACCCCCCCCCCCCCTCCCACTCTAGAATCACCGGTGACACCCTTGCAAGTTGGTATAAGGTAAACGTTAGTATTACTTGTATGTGCGTATGTTACGGAATATCACATTTTGTGTTGTTGCTTTTTCCGAGCAAAAAAATCAAAAAGGTGTTTCCAAAAAAGAAAGAAAAAATCCGAAAACGTATATTCTTTAAGCTGGAGTACCAAAATAAGGTGACCGGCCCATAGGTGCGGAGAATAAAAAAGCACCTTTTTGCAGCAAAAAGATGCCCCCTCCACACGGAGACAAACTGGATCCACCAGTGTGTGGCCCCTCCACTGCCTGATTTATAAATACGCCACTGCACTTGTGTACTAGTCTCTTTCTCGGTTCCCGGTAAATTCAGTGTTGAGCTTCTACAGAAAAGTTGCCGGTGGTGAAGGCAGCTGCAGCTTGAACCAATTTGTTTCAACTTTTATTTTAAAGCGATGCTGACACTGAAAAACACATTATTTGTTGTTCAAGAGCACTTAAGTTAACCACATACTTTTCTGTACACTCAGTCTTGATGCCACATGGCATGACGTGCGGGAATTTCCATCGCGTATTGTCAGCACAGAAACAACGGTTTATTTTATCAACCACTAACACAAGCTTGCATTACTTCATTTAAGGCAGGTGGTGTTTCCATGAATGGAAACCAATTCAGAAAATCTGTGATGTCACTGTTGAAACGTCACGTCACGATCTCAAGTATAAATACACGGGTAATTCGGACCAACTCCACACTTTATAACAGCACAGGACTGAATAATATCATTCCGAAGCGGTGACAGGTAAGCTGCATGGAACGAACGGTCAATGTCATTACATAAATATTAATATTACACAATTTTTTTTCAGCAAAACACTCAATTTAACCCTAATTAGTGGCAGGCTCGTGGCTACACCAAGGTATTAGTGTCAAGAGGCGGACTCTGCCCCCCCCCCCTTCCCCGGAGACCTCGAGATCTACCTTTCAATTTTCAAAAATTAAACCGCGTTTGATTCTGTTCAACACGATCTACATCTCTAAAAATTGAACTTAATAAATTTGTAAAAAAGGGGCAACAAGGGTAAACAAAAAAATACTAAAAATTTATGTATAGTGATCCAACACAGCTACCATGTTTAACTATCGGCTTTAGCGCAACTTAAGGAGATTGAAGATATTAAATTTCAGATTGATATATGAGCAATGACTTTGGGAAATTCAAAACCCAAGGCGTTTGCAGGTCACTAAATATGCGGTGATTTAAATGTTTAATACAATCGTATCGTATAGCTTTTGAATGTATGAAATGGTTCGTTATTGAAAATCATACGAAAAAAACATTACAACATATTTAAAGCATATTTTTCGCCATAGGCGGTGCCAGGTTAGTGAAAAGGGGAGGCCAAATCTATAAAATATTAACCGCAGGCAAGCTGCTACCAAGCAATATAAATAGGTCACAGATCATATATAATTCCATTTTAGTTATACTTCATAAAAGACGTATCCAAGGTACAAACTGGGGACGGGAAAGACCATTTGATAGGTATATATTATGTGCTATTGACTCCTGACTAGTGAGTTAAATGACATTTCGTTATGAGTGAGTCTGAGTCTGAGTTAGAGTCTGAGTCTGAGTCCAAGTCTGAGTGTGTGTTCTCGTTTGCAGTATGAAGGTTCTGGTGGTTCTCATGACGCTGGCGTCTGTGGCGCCTCGCGCCCGGGTCAATCGGCTGCCTCGAACTCGCGAGCGCGGATTCCCCGGCGCCACGATGAGGTCAGCGGTCCGGCCACACGCCCGTCCACTTCGCCGTGGACACGCCCGGGTCCAGCCGACGCGACCGATCCCGCGGCCAATCAGTAATAGCCGGCTCACGCCCCGTGGCCCACCCGCGCTCCATATCTGGCTCCGCTCTGACACAGCACGCGCCCGGTGACCCTCGCCACGCGACATCCGCAGTCCCGCGACGCATCCCCCGCACTCCCCCCCCGTGCAATCACGAGCGAATCCCGCACACCTCTGCCGCGGGTCTGCAGCGAGCACGCTGCCGGCCTGCCGAGGCAGCAATATCCCGCCATAGTGACCCTAGCGGCTCTGCACGAGCCTCTCGCCGGGAGCCCGGAGCACCGATACGCCCATCGGCCCCGCATCAGAGTCCGGTATCCGCGCAGCGACCCTCTCGCTTAGCGAGGAGCGCCAACTCCGCGCTGCGAACAAAGCCGATACGCCGAAACGCCGATATAGTCCCGATCGCGCCGCGAACTGCAGACGGCCAAGCCGCATCTCGCGGCTGGAGCAACACTCTAGCGCCGTGTATCACCCGACCCAAAGCACCGGTCACAACCAAGAGCGTGCAGCGCGAGTACCGAGTGACCCGGCCAATCAGGAGCCGGTCCGGCACAAACCGAGGAAAGTCCACACGCCGTCAACCAAGGATCCTCTCTGGCGTCTCGTGAGATATCCTCGCCTGCTCTCTCCTGTACAACCGCCGAGCACCGATCCCCGGCCCAGAATCAGAAGCCGAGTCCGGACAAGTAGCAAGCAAACGCCTCTGCACCAGTGACACGCCGGTCAGACGAGCACGATCCGCCGACGAAGTTCGGCCTCCACCTTCTCTCGGTGTGTGGCCGTCACAGATTCAGATACACTCACGCGCCACGGAGCGCGCAGAATTCTTGTGAGCGGTCATGTCGGAGCCGATGTCATGCAAGTGACAGACCGATCACTTCGAGGCCTCACGAGGCCTACGGGACATCGGACGAATCGCTCACTGGTTACTCTTGCCAAAACGAAAGTCCTGAATCTGTCGCTTACGGCCGATGTGTCAACGGTACTGTGGAAGCTGCGGAGCTGACTCTCTGACCAAGATCCATCCCGCCGATCTGTCCTTAATGTATGAATCGAGTACAATCGTACTAGAAACAGACTTAATTCGCCCGCGATGTCGCAAGTTAAAACTGTGATGCATAACTTAAAATGTCGCCAAGCCGCCATTTCAGAAGATACTTAGCAGCGTCAACGTTTTGGCAAGAAGAGCGGCCGTAGTCAATAAAACTGACTCAGTATTTTATATGCTTATTCCATGCTATAATAATAACCGATACAACGCGCGATCAACACCACGTTCGCCGCACTGTACGCTCGATGTGAGTAGCTGGAGCAATGTGTGTGGAGCGCTAAAGACACACACATGAGGCTTTACTTGCGCGCCGCAGGTATCAGAAGTACCGGTCATTCACGGGACGTAACTGCGCAATGCAAAAACGTCTGCGGTGCGCGCGTGCGCCCGCTTCCTGTGAGCAGTTTGACCGTGATAAGAGCGCTGTGTTTTCACCACGTCCACACCTGCCAGAAGCCCCCTCAACCTCTGGAAGCCGACCATAATTGGAAAACGAGCTCGAGGACACATGAGCGGACTTGGTGTCTGTGCTCACTGTCTTGGAAATCAGATAATGTTCCGTATAATTAGGCGCGATCCAGCACGCATACACTTGCTACACAGATGGTTTGCCGTCATTGGGAGTGCAGTAATGCGTTCCATATCGTGGGCGCGTAGTCCAAAGTCCTTCTAACACTTAATGGAGCCTACATGTTTAGATATGGACAGGGCAATTCAGAATCGTAAACGTTTCTCTAGCACCTGTCCGCCTAGTGAATCACGGAAGAACGTGTGTCCTACCTTACCGTCAGCATCTTCCTTTCACTGGAGACAATGGCTGTTGTATTGGTGCTTGATCTGCACAGAGTGGGCATGTAACCCTGTGAGAATAAGAAGTATTTCTTAGTTCTTGATTGTAGATAGCGAGCTGGACGAGGTTTTACATATATCAGAACTAAGTTTATATAACTGCTCGGCGCCCGACTGTTGTCCACGAGGACTCATAACGGTGGTGAAGTCAGGATGCATGGTCAAGAATTGGATCCTAACAATCTGGTCCGTCGTTGATGAAGGGAGGACAAAAGTGACGCCTAAGTATTCCACAGTGCTGCAACATCAAGCCGATACTTAGGTTACTAGCAAGGTGTAAGAAGGAAGACAAATTATTTTGGTAAGGTCCTGGCGTGAAAATGACCAATATACCCATACTTAGCGATTTGGCACTGTATCGATATGATCTCCTCGCGTGGTACTTTAGGCCCTTCTCTTGAGCTAATAGTTAAACCACGTCCTGTCATGGGAAAAAACCAAGGGGATAATGTAGTGCGTGAGAAGACGCACGATGCTCATAAGCCGCTCCTATTGAATAGTGAGTTTTAACGAGACATCTAAGATTAAAAAAGACAGTAGTCGAAAACAGAAGCATAAGCAGACTATGTTAACCTCACCGCGGTTCGCTTTTTCACTGGTCCAATAGATGCACCATGTAACCATATTATACATACTCAGAACCATCTATTACGGTTTTACCCAGCGCCTGTTAGCAATGTGTTAGCAAAAAATTAGCAGAAGTGGGAAGTGAACGAGTCCCTTAGATTAAAACGTTGTTCGCCAGGCGTAGTCGGTTTGATATGTTCATCAAGTCCATCATCAGCTCGCGAAACATTGGCAGGTAAGATCAACTGATAGACTTTCTCTTAGCCGATAATTGAGTAGATCGCCAATATAAGAAAGTACACGCCTTCATTTGGGTCGAAAGCTGGGAGCAGATCCAGGAGAGTCGAGGAATACTACCAAGCATTCAGAGATCAAGGTTGGACATAACCTCAAGCACACTACCTTTTTTAAACAGAAAAAAGTTCTCAAAGTGTAACGAAACCAAAGTTTGTGGATCGCCAAACCTGATGGAAGTAAGACCGGTTGTAGTGCTCGCAAGTGGTAAATGCTGACTCTCATGAGACATTCCTCATATATAATCGGTTTCTCAGCACGGACTCCTGCCGTTAAGGTTTTCTATCGTAGAAAACCACTGCGGGTTCTCTGAGATATTTTTCGAGGGATAGGCTGCCTGCAGGGACGTACATAATCCTCGCTAGACGCGAATCTCTTTGTGGAGGTGGAAGAAAGAGAGGATCTCACAAATATATCGCGTGTGCACTACCAAGACCCCAGGCATAAGTATGCCCCTCCCTCACCCCCCTCTGTCGCGCCATGCTCGACATATCTCATAATGGTATTCGCTCGAGAGGAAAATAAAACGGAAAGTTGAAACTTAAAACCACCACTCGAGGGAGTGCGATCACAAGAAAGTGAAATTCCGAAAACCGTTAATGTATTGTCTCGTACACTCCTGTCAAAGCACTATGCGCCGTGAAGTGCCCGAAATGATCGTATTTAGACTCGAGATTTATCGTGACGTCTCGTCTCGATTTTCCGCGAATGTCCTAACTCCTTCCCTAAATATTCCCTAACCATAGCGATTAATCAGCTCGACTAGGCCCAAACCTGGACATTTCGCTAACACTTCGTGGGCATGACAGAAGTTTCCCGGCAATTGCTAACAAATTTTGGAAAATTGGCCAATGAATTAAATCAAAAGTGTCTGGGAGAGGCTATCTTGGGCGGTAGTTTGCTGGTCCCCTGAGTCCACTTCCCTTCATAGAATAATTACTTTCAAATGGGCTATAATTGTATTGTATTGCTATTGTATCAAGCAAAATTAAAGCAACCTATCATTTTAAAATGGCTATTTTGATGTCGGGTCAGGGTTAAGATAAGAGACATGGAAAGGCACTCGGTATACAGTACGCAATAATATAAAATGTAAATATAAAACTGCACCCACAAGCTATACAAAATAAAGCATTAACACGCACGCGCAGTCACACTCATTCTCCTCGCTTCACACAACTAAAAGTTTGGATACTGCACGCATAAAACCCCCTAGACATCAATTGAGAATCTCCAGCGGGAGGCGACTGTATAGTTGCGCTGTGCAAAAAACGAGACGACTTCTGCCCGCCTCGGTTCTTGCGCGCGGGAGATCTGCGTCCTGCCTGGTGGTGCGAGAGCGAAAAGCAGAGCTGCCCTGAAGCTGAGAGGAAAGAGCCACTGGCTCTCCGGTGCAGCGAACTTTGTGCAGACAGTTTAATCATTAATGAGTCAAGTGCGTACAACTGGCGGACGATAGGACGATAGACGACGGCCCAGTTCAACTCGCACGTCCGATAGGTGAACAAATTTGCGTCGGCCAGAGACAACGCGCAGCTGAAGTTCACGATCTTTCGGAGGCGTTGTACGTTTTTTCTCTGACCCGTTTTCAAAGACAGCAATATATCGGACGTGCGAGAGGACCAAGGCATTGACCAGGGTGGGCAAAAGGTCAGGCGGGATCTGACAACGCACGTGGGATAGGCCGATGAGGATACCGTTGCATTTTTGACGAGAGCAGACTCGTGAAGCTCTCAGGTGAGGTGCCTGTCGAACACTACGCCAAGGTTCCTCATCGAAGGGCCCCCACAGATCGTATCCTCGCGAAATTGAATGGAGATCGGGACTAGACCACGATATTTCTGACGGGAGCCGATTTCGATGGTTCGATTTTACTGATGTTGACCTTCAAACCGTGGGAGTGGAAAAGGGCATCCAAAGAGTTCAAAACATGTTCCATGGTATCAATGAGCTGAATGAGGGAGTCTTTTTGCCAGATATATTTTTTTGGAATCGTCAGCGTACTTCATGGGCAAAGAGGAGAAGGTCGTAAACGAAAATCTGAAAAGGAGCGGGCCAAGTGAGGAACCTTAGAAGACACCGATAGGATTGAGGGGAGAACTGGAAAGGAGGAGGTTTCCCCGCCCGTCAGTTGTACAAATAGATTGAGTCAAGGTCTTATAAGACGGTCAGGCAATCATCCGGCAATTTGACTGAATCTGACTCAGAGGTGGTGACGTCTCATAGATGCCGAGCCCCTTGCCCCTATACAAATCATTCAAAACTAGCAAATTTGGACAGACTATATATACAATTCTACTTTGCCGATTTACATGAAACAAGTAATAAAAGAAAGACCACCTAAAGGTATCTAACATATCCAAATAACATTTTGCCCCAAAGTCACACGTATTTTGACAGCGAAGGGGCTCCTTTGCTAATGTTAAAAGGACATGCAATGATGCAAGCCGCGCCACAAATGTTGATGCGTCGAAAATATTGGCCATAACTGACGTCACACCTCTAGAAAGAGCCACGTACGTCACGGTTTTCGGGTGATTAATATACGTGGTTCTTCTTTTGCGTTGCATCCCTAGCCTATGGCGGCTGCAGGGATGACAACCAAGATTTCTTTACCTATAAGGTTTATTAAATAGAAAAAGTCGAGCCGTGGCTTGATTTTATATAATAACGGCCTCTGAACTCTGCGGCCATGTGATTCGACTGATTGTCATGCCCGAAACGTCTTTGAGATTCCAATGTAATGGTCTTCAGTATATAAGAGGAACAAATGCCAAAATGAGAAATAATAGGCGTACTCAGGGATGAAAAATGGGGGGGATATTCTGATAATAAATATATGTTGTTCGTGATTGTTTTGGACGATAGAAACGTCACATGTGGGCTTTGTTAGTTATTTTTAAAATACAATATATTGCACATAGGCAGATTCAGGTAAACAACGTGGGAGGCACCATGTGCGGAACGCCTTTTATCATCTTACTTATGTGAAGTTCGGCATTATTTGACGGATGAAATCGCTTCCCATTTTATGTACCTGAGTGCGCCTCCGCTCCAAAATATGTATAATCCAAGTATCTATGACGTATGTAACATATTATGACGTATATGACGTATTGGCAATGATATAGCTTTTACGATGATATAGCTTTTGACGCTTTTATTCCACCGCAAACTCCGAAGAAAGTTTGCGCCGCACAACTGCATTCAAAATGACCTCCCAAAAACATGAGCCTGGAGCCGCTTTTGCTTGACCGATTTTTTCAAAATTTTGACGGAACACGCGTCATTTAATTGTAGGAAAATTCAAAAAGTTTCAAAACGCTAGGCTGAACTGTTTGGAAGCGGCACGCAAAAACTACCGGGGGGATATATAATCAACCCCCGCAGGGAATAGGTGAACAGTGGCATCGCACATTTGACCATCGTAGCATCGAAACACTGCTAAATACAGCGCACATAGGATATGTTTCTTCGTCTTAAGTCGATAGAGCTATTTGTTGGTCACAATCACGGTTGATAAAATACTCATGGTCACAATGTCGTAATGCTTTTAGGAGATCAATGCTAATAGTCATGAAATATTACTAGGCGCCACATTCAGACTTTTTGGCATGGGGGCAGGTCACGTTTATTATAGCAAAACGCTTCATTATATATGCATGATGTCGACTCTGCTCCCCTGACGTTCAGCGGAGAAAGGTCGGAGGGCCGAAAAAAGAAAAGTGACCACCAACAAAATTCCGGATCAAAGGGGTTAACGGCATTGACGATCAAGGAACGGATGGCGATATATCGGGGATATATTCCGATATATCGGGTGAACGGGTGGCGATATATGGCGATAAATCCTATTGGCGATATACGGGGCGGGAATCACAACGATATATATCGCTTTTTAAGCTATCATTTTTGCTACCTCAGGTCCGCCAAAAAGTTTCGCCCCCCCCCAACTTGAAAGTATTCCCACGCCCCTGTGCGAGCTGTTCTTCCCAAAGTTACTAGAACAAAAGTTGTGACATCGTAACGATACAAGTTGTTGCAACGTTTAACAGCGGACGTTTTATTCACCTTTTTTCACAACATTCACGACGTTGTCGCAACGTTGTTAAAACGTAAAATTCCATCTTGATTTTTCACAACGTTGCCTACAACGATATCTGTTACCTGGGGTGACCCCACCTCCCAAAAAGTTTGCGGTCGTGTCATGACCACAGTTGCTAACGGATCGATATCAAACTTTTAGGATTACATCAAGTCATCAGTGTATACAAAATGTGTTTCTCGTATTTTTGTAAAGAAGTAGAGTTCGTTTTCGTCGATTCGTTCGGTTCTTTCGGTCTCAGTCCATTTCCAGCTCCCCATCGTTAGATTCTTTAGTTCCCTTGCACGCTATATTGTCCTGTCACTCAGTTACCTCTTCACTCTCTCTACTTTTTACACACATTCTCTCAAAAGTTCCTCCATGCTCTTCCATACAAAGACCACACCCCGCACACGGCGTGAAGTCCCATGAAACCAGCTCTCTCAGCGTCCGAGCCAAACTCCCTCGACCCCGCCGCAGCCACACCGCGGCTGAGTTTACATCACGGTCCTCTCGGGTCCGAGCCCCGACCGACCGTCCCAGCTCGCTGCGACGTACCGTCCGCCGGCCGTCACGTGAACATGATATTACAATTGACAATCACTCTGACGAATTCACGGTGGCCAGCCCGCTTGGCAGTTTTAATACCAAATATGGTAAAGTAAGACCCACGGCTATGTCATAACTACTATCTTTGTTACATTTTGTATATCGGTGACCAGAGGTCGGGTCAATTTTGTGGCCTCCCCATTTTAAGTCAATAGAGAAATATTCAAATGTTTTCTTTTTCGACGATATCAGTCCATTTCCTTCTGGACAATGTTATAATAGGAATATTATGTATGATTCAAGTGCAATGTTTTGCTCGGTTCCATTACGGGATCATCTGAGGCTATCCGAGTCACTAACACCTTTTTCCGTCAATAACTCCTAAACATAATGAAGATAGAGAAGTGTAACTTCACATGTTTTTGGTCTCGTCAAGACGACATCTCCCGATATGCAACAATACACTTGGGTCACCACTTGACCTTGACCTGAGATCATTTTTTTAAGTTTGAACTAACATGAATCAATTTGACATATGTCAAAGCGCCCCTTGACGAGCAAACACGATGGCGGTAACAGTATGCGTTATCTTTATTAGGTAAGAAGTTATTTCCGAAAGATATTCTGCCAAAAAATCAGCATTTTTACTTTATGACCTCTAGAGCCTAAACTATGACCTGAGTCAACTTTGAGGAGCTGGGTGCGATTGCAAATTGCAATGGTTTGCGATTGTCTTTGAACGTTTGTTTCTAGATAATATTGTTTCCGAGATATTTGGGGGTTTCTGGAACGATGTCCTAAAACTGGAAATTTGACCTTCGATGACCTCTAGTGATCTGAATTTCGACGTTAGCGAAAAAAGTCGGAATAGTTTCGAAATGATTTTTGATAACGGTTCCAACAGTGTTTTTTGTTTTGGTCCACGTGCCATAGGAGCCGAGTTAGAGGGGTGTTTAAACACCCCCAGTCGGGCGAAGGAAATGCAGAGGCCCAGTGGGGCGCGGGTTTAAGCAGCCTTGATCTTTTCCAGGTTGTTTGTTGTCAGGATTAAAATACATTTCCACTGAACGTTCTGTATATTGTTTCATCACCATTCTCAGAACATGTACTAAATGTACTCAGAACATGTACTCAGAACATGTACAGAACATGTACTTAATCGCTTGATGTTGCGACACTTAGGCAGTTATTTTCCGTAGCCACCAGAGCCGTGCGATGAGCCGCAGGTCGCACAGGTGGTCTTGGTGACAGTTACAGCCGGGGACACCACACGACCTCCAGTTGAGTGAGAAGAGCCGCCTCCGGTCCTGCTCGAGTGGCTGCTCTCAAACGAGCTGGAGGACTTGGAGCCGTGAGATCCTCCAGAGCTGAAGCTGGTTGCTCTGACCAGGGACAACCACGTGGCCAGCGTTTCCAATATGGTCGCTTCCAGAGTTGAGGCTGCTGGCAGTATTGTGTGAAGAGCCCTGAAAACAGCAGTGTTTTTCACGGTTATTCCTGGGCAGTAAGGCATCAATTCTGTAGTTATCTCACTATTTTGGATGCCGCACGGTCCCGTCTATGACAGATATGACTCATTGTCCACTGTCCAGTGAGCTGATAACTTTGACCACAATAAGTTTAGAATTACAAGACAGTGACTTTCAAATAAACTGTACAAAAAACAGGAGGAAACTATCTCTTCTTATCTCGAAATGCTGTTGTTTATAATAAAGCAACATCGGCATGACTTTGCAACTAACATGTAACGACAAAGCTGTTGGTAACTTATGAAACCTAGCATGTGCAATGTGCAGACTATATATTACTGACCGGGCCGAAGAAGTTATCCGGAAATGAGGTTTGCAAAATCGGTGGAGGTCCGAGAGCGAAGCACGAGGACCGGAGCTTAATTTTGCAAACCGAGTTTCCATATAATTTCGTCAGGCTAAGGTCAGTAAGATTTTTCTTACATGCCGGGGTATGCTTTAAGTTTAGCACGAGCCTATTCATTATTAAGTATTAGTTCATGGCCGAAGACTGTTTTCCCATTGACCATGTGCTTAACTGTAGCG
>VOPJ01004941.1:0-13119 GCA_014673585.1 Semibalanus balanoides | reverse complement strand
GCCGTAGCCTCCATATCCCCCGTAGCCTCCAATGTAGTTTTGACCGTAGCCTCCACCATAGCCTCCATAGCCTCCATAGCTACGGCCATAGCCTCCATAGCCTCCATAGCTACGGCCATAGCCTCCATATCCACCATAGCCTCCACCGTAGCCTCCACCATAGCCTCCATAGCTACGGCGGCCGTATCCACCGTAGCTGGCTGAAGCCACAGCCACAAAGGCGGCAACAAGCGACAGCTGAAACGGGGAAAACATATTTTGTCAGTTTCAATATTCTGCTAAGCAGACTTGTACCGACTCATTTTTTTAAGTGGACTCAAGTCTGACTCAACAGCCGAAGAACTGACTCGACTCTTGACTCAAGTACAGTTAACAAAAAAATCAATCGTTTTAACTCTTGACTCAAGAGCTGTTTGTGAAAAATGAATCTACTTGACTCTTGACTCAAGTCTCGCTTTTACAAATTGAGTCAAATCAACTCATGACTAACCCAAAAATGTCTGACTCATGAGTCGATTCATGACTCAACGCGGAATCAGTTACAAGTCTACTGCTCGGGCTGGTGACATGGGCTGGTGACACTGGTGACATAACTGGATTAAAGAGATAAAGAGAGTCATTTACAGAGTTGTGTGATGGATGCTTACAAGGATGTTGATGGGACCATGTTGCGTGGATATTTCTAATGGGTGATCCTCATAGACATGAGAAGGTATACACAAAAACAATAACACTCATGACACAATAGCTGATATATTGGAAATATCTCACAAAATGTACGTATTTTATGTATACCCTCATCAATCCACAAATATTGTGACAATGCAATATTTTACCAAAAAATTACTCACAAGCAGCTTGAAGTTCATGTTTGTTGCTGGTGGGATTGGACAGTGGACAGTTCCAATGAACGTCTGGTGGATACCTCGACCCATGCTGGCCTGTCTTATATACGATTGCATTTGCAAAAATGGGCTTCAGTGACCCTCACACCGGCTATTCTGCATGGCCAACAGCTTAGCTAGTATAGGGCGGGGTCAGCACAGCACAAAGCCTGGGACGGGGCTGCCAGGTACACCACTTTCCTTAAAGGGAGTGTGCCTACTCACATTGGTCATGTGAAGTTGCTGATACTCACACTAGTCTGTAGAGTATATTTTTAGGAATTAAGCTATGCACCTCATTTCCCCAGATTCACTTTAGTTGCTGAGATATTTCAAATTCGCCAAGATCATTCCGGCGGAATAATTATTCGCCAGAGAGATTTCGCTACAAAACTAGAAAGATTTCGCATGGGTTTGTTTATTGTCATTGGTGCGCCATTGTAGGTAACATCTTCGTACTCTGTTTATAGTGGCGATCGTTTATGAGTTTTGAAACAAAAAATGCAAAACAGAGAATAAAAGTAAAAACTAAACTAAAGGGGCTCCAGACGTGAATTTTATCGTAACCAATGATCAACCCAATAGCTTCTTACCGTAAGAAAAATATATTTGACATTTCAAAAGAGTAGGCACACTCCCTTTAACGGGAAATATTAACATTCTTATATACTAGTAAGGCTTGCATGGCATGAAGCAGACGGGGCGAGTTATTGCATTTGTGTCCGGCAAAGGATCCATCGTCGTTTGCTGCAATAGAAAAGGACTGATTATTTTCATCTTTCTGTGACTTTAAGTCATTTTCCGTTCTGATTCTGAAAGATCGTTGCGGACAGCGGAGATGAATTTGAAATCAAAGCTTGTTTTTCAAAGCAAAGCACCAGCTGTGCACAGCACCAGCACCACCATCAAAGCACCAGCCGGCATTTATTTTTGTTTAAGTTTTTGTATGATTTTAATGTCTTTAGTTGTGCTAAATATTTACACGGAGCCTATATACTATGTGTTAATTTGCGACAAAATGATCAGTGTATAGTGTATACCTTTGCATAATCAGTGCAGTGAAACGGGAGTTATACCTGAAACCCATCACCGGTGCAAGCAAGCAAGCAAGCAAGCAAGCAAGCAAGCAAGCAAGCAAGCAGCCAGCAGCCAGCCAGCCAGCCAGCCAGCCAGCCAGCCAGCCAGCCAGCCAGCCAGCCAGCCAGCCAGCCAGCCAGCCAGCCAGCCAGCCAGCCAGCCAGCCAAGCAGCCAGCCAGCCAGCCAGCCAGCCAGCCAGCCAGCCAGCCAGGCCAGCCAGCCAGCCAGCCAGCCAGCCAAGCCAGCAGCCAGCCAGCAGCCAGCCAGCCAGCCAAGCCAGCCAAGCCATCCAGCCCCAGCCAGCCAGCCAGCCGAAGCCAGCCAGCCAGCCAGCCAGCCAGCCAGCCAGCAGCCCAAGCCAGCCAGCCAGCCAGCAGCCAGCCAGCCAGCCAGCCAGCCAGCCAGCCAGCAGCCAGCCAGCCAGCAGGCCAGCCAGCCAGCCAGCCATCCAGCCAAGCCAGCCAGCCAGCCAGCCAGCCAAGCAGCCAGCCAGCCACCAGCCAGCAGCCAAGCCAGCCACCAGCCAGCCAGCCAGCCAGGCCAGCCAGCCAGCCATCCAGCCAGCCAGCCAGCAGCCAGCCAGCCAGCCAGCCAAGCCAGCCAACCAGCCAGCCAGCCCACCAGCCAGCCAGGCCAGCCAGCCAGCCAGCAGCCAGCCAGCCAGCCAGAAACAGCCAGCAACCAGCCAGCCAGCCAGCCAGCCAGCCAGCCAAGCCAGCAGCCAGCCAGCCTGCCAGCCAGCAGCCAGCCAGCCAGCCAGCCAGCAGCCAGCCAGCCAGCCAGCCAGCCAGCCAGCCATGTCCAGCAGCAGCCAGCAGCCAGCCAGCCAGCCAGCCAGCAGCCAGCCAGCCAGCCAGCAGCCAGCCAGCCAGCCAGCAGCCAGCCCAGCCACGCAGCCAGCCAGCCAGCCAAGCCAGCAGCCAGCCAGCCAGCCAGCCAGCCAGCCAGCCCAGCCAGCCAGCCAGCCAGCCACCAGCCAGCCAGCCAGCCAGCCAGCTAGCCAGCCAGCCAGCCAGCCAGCCAGCCAGCCAGCCAGCCAGCCAGCCACAAGCAAGCCCAGCCAGCCAGCCAGCAGCCAGCCAGGCCAGCAGCCAGCCAGCCAGCCAGCCACCAGCCAGCCAGCCAGCCAGCCAAGCAGCCAGCCAGCCAGCCAGCCAGCCAGGCCAGCAGCCAGCCAGCCAGCAGCCAGCCAGCAGCCAGCCAGCAGCCAGCAGCCAAGCCAGCCAGCCAGCCAGCAGCCAAGCCAGCCAAGCCAGCCAGCCAGCCAGCCAAGCCAGCCAGCCAGCCAGCCCAGCCAGCCAGCAGCCAGCCAGCCAGCCAGCCAGCCAGCCAGCCAGCCAGGCCAGTCAGCCAGCAGCCAGCCAGCCAGCCAGCCAGCCACCAGCCAGCCAGCCAGCCAGACCAGCCAGCCAGCCAGCCAGCCAGCCAGCCAGCCAAGCCAGCCAGCCAGCCACGCCAGCCAGCCAGCCAGCCAGCCAGGCCAGCCAGCCAGCCAGCCAGCCAACCAGCCAGCCAGCAGCCAGCCAGCCAGCCCAGCCAGCCAGCCAGCCCCAGCCAGCCCAGCCAGCCAGCCAGCCAGCCAGCCAGCAGCCAGCCAGCAAGCCAGCCAGCCAGCCAGCCAGCCAGCCAGCCACCAGCCAGCCAGCCAGCCAGCCACCAGCCAGCCAGCCCAGCCAGCAGCCAGCCAGCCAGCCAGCCAGCCAGCCAGCCTAGCAAGCCAGCCAGCCAGCCAAGACCAGCCAGCCAGCCAGCCAAGCCAGCCAGGCCAGCCAGCCAGCAGCCCAGCCAGCCAGCCAGCCAAGCCAGCCCAGCCAACCAGCCCAGCCAGCCAGCCAGCCAGCCAGCCAGCCAGCCAGCCAAGCCAGGCAAGCCAGCCCGCCAGCCGCCAGCCCAGCCAGCAGCCAGCCAGCCAGGCAGCAGCCAGCCAGCCAGCCAGCCAGCCAGCCAGCAGCCAGCCAGCCAGGCCAGCCAGCCAGCCACCCAGCCAAGCCAGCCAGGCCAAGCCAGCCAGCCAGCCAACCAGCCAGCCGCCAAGACCAGCCAGCCAGCCAGGCCAGCCAGCCAGCCAGCCACCAGCCAGCCAGCCAAGCCAGCCAATGCCAGCCAGCAGCCAGGCCAGCCAGGCCAGCCAGCACCACCACCAGCAGCCAAGCCAGCCAGCCAGCCAGCCAGCCAGCCAGCCAGCAGCCAGCCAGCCAGCCAGCACAGCCAGGCCAGCCACCCCAGCCAGCCAGGCCAGCCAGCCAGCCAGCCAAGCCACCACCAGCCAGCCAAGCCAGCCAGCCAAAAGCCAGCCAGCCAGCCAGCCAGCCAAGCCAGGTTCCAAGCCAGACCAGCCACCAGCCAGCCAAGCCAGCCAGCCAGGCCAGCCAGCCAGCCAGCAGCCAGCCACCAGCCAGCCCCAGCCAGCCAGCCAGCCAGCCAGCCAGCCAAAGCCAGCCAGACAGACAGACAGAAGACAGACAGACAGACGACAGGAAGACCAGATCAGACAGACGCAGTCTCGTCTCTTCTCGTCCCGCAGGAAGGCAGTGACACGAAAACACTTAAAGCCCCCCTTCATCCAGTGACAGTGACCGTCATCCAGTGACAGGTGATGGCTCAGGGACCGTATGGTTAGTTTGCTCATATCTCAGGCAATCGGGCAGACACCGCCACATCCCATGTCCCGTGTTGACATGGTTCCAGTCCTTGGCTGGCTGCGGACGGCCGGACGGCGCTCGGTCGGCGCTCGGACGGCGCTCGGGCCCCGCTCGGGCCCCGCTCGGGCCTCGTGCCGGAGTGGGCCAGCATGGCCGGCAGTCGGCACGTGCGATCCGGTCGGCCGGTCGTGCCGTCGGCAGTCCGTGCCGGGTGTCCGTGCCAGGTGTCAGTACGGGTCAGGTGCATACAGCTGCAGGACACAGAGAAGCAGTACACTCAACAACGACACATTGTGCAGGGCGACTGGTATCGGATGGAAGGTCAACTAGTGGGAGGGAGGAGGGCCAACGTGTATCAACGGAATATGCAGTATGTAGTGGCAAGGAAGCTTGAATATAGAGAGCTCTATATTCAAGCTTCAAGCTCTATATGTTATTGCTATAGCTCTATAGCAATAACAAGTAATAGCACGGTAGTAACAAAACAACTTTAGCTACACGACTATCGTCACTAAGCATACCGAGGGGTTTAATAGACTCGGTATGGATTAATCCACGTTACGTTTATTCCAAACGTGCTGGAGCATTCGAGCACCAGTATTTATACCTGTTGTTACCGGATACTACCGGGTGCTACCGGGTAAAAATGGATATTTCATGGAAACAGCTACTGAGGGCTGAAGAGTGTCGGTTCCACCATGCCGGTTCATTTGTTAGAGGGACGGGGAAATATGCAGCCGGATCACGTCTTTTGGTGGTGAAACTGATCAAGTTCTCAAAGTGACGTTTGCGAGAGTCCTTTCTCGTTCTCGCGTCCAAAGAAAGTCCACGCTACATATGACGTCATATGACGTCTTCCGTGTCATTGACAGTAGGCGATCATATTTTCCGACGTTTTTGCGTGTATTCGAAAGGATGTTCAAGGCTTTGCTGAAAAATGTACAACTCACGTCCAACGAATTTATAAGTAGATAACGGAGCACTTATGTTGTATAAGTATTGATCCATAAATAATTACAAAAATATCCAAGATAGTTTTGACGGAACGACATTTTTGTGTCATAAAACGAATGCAACTAAAAAATACGACATAGTCACAAATGCCTTTTCATACTAGCCGTTTTCACGATGGATTATTTTGCGCAAAATGTTTTAAAACATTTTAAAATGTTTTATAATATTTTTAGTTGTAGCCGTTTCAACGATGGACTAATTTGCGAATAAATGTTTTAACCCTCGAAGTTTAAAACATTTCGCGCAAAATAATCCATCGCGAAAACGGCTATCAGCCAGTGAGTGACAGATCTTTACTATCAAGGTCTCCTTTTCTTTTTTATATATTGATTGACATTTCGAAGCTGCGATATGACAGAGTGAATTTTTTCAACTCGTCAACATTCATACAGCACATGTGGCTGGGATGATGGCATTTTGCAAAATAACGTTAATCAAGATCTGTGTGTGGCATGTTCAAAATTCCACGTAGCTAAGAAGATATGAAGCAGTTTAATTTATCCAAAAATCAGGAGTGCGAATGGAACACAGGAATGAGATGTAATATTGCTTTTTTATTACTTCAATATCAATTAAATTTATTTGTAATTTCCAGCCATCTAATTCGTTTTACATTGCAACTTACTATGAATTTTCGCTTTAAACATGTCACTCTGGACATATGAAACGCCAGCATACAAATTTTTAAAGTTCCGTCAGTGTTCACTACGGAATATAACTGAATATAACGAATCAAATATTATATCAAAATGTAGTCCCTTTATGTTCAAGAGAAATAATAGAAAAACTACCCCAAAAATTACGACTTTAATATTAAAGTCACATGATATTGTAAACCGCACTCCGGCTACCACATAAAATCTGCGGGGGCCAGCTACCGTCTCACGTTCCCTCTTATCACAGCCGCACTGGTAAATATTTACCCATCCTAACCAGAAGCCCGGCTGCGACGCTCGAAATGCACTTAGCGTTCTGCTGTAGTATTTAGCAGGCACGTGGTTCCCGGCTGTGGTAATAGGAAGGCACGTGGTTCCCGGCTGTGGTAATAGGAAGGCACGTGGTTGCCGCCGACGCGGGGTTGGTAAAAGGAAGCACCGTGGTTCCCGGCTGATATAGGAAGGCACCGTGGTTCCCGGCTGTGGTAAAAGGACCAGGCACGTAAAGATATACAACAACAACTGTTAAGGTAATGGAAGGCCACTGTGTTGCCGGCTTTGTTCGTAATAGGAAGGCACGTGAGGTTCCCGGCTGTGGATTAAAAGGAAGCACGTGTTTCCCGGCTGTGAATTGGGTAAAAGGAAGGCACGTGCGTTCACGGCTGTAAGTAAAAGGAAAGGCACGGGTTCCCGGCATGCTTGGTAAAAGGAAGGCACTGTGCGTTCCCGGCTAAATGTAGGGTAATAGGAAGGCAAAAACGTTGGTTTCCCGGCATGTGTTAATAGGAAGGCACGTAAAGATATTATATTTCACCCCGGGCTGTGGTAATAGGAAGGCCACGGGGTTCCCGGCCTGTGGTAAAATAAGCACGTGGTTACCCGCTGCAGTAATAGGAAGGCACTGGGTTCCCGGCTTGTTGTAGTCTAGTAGATAGGAAGGCACGTCGGTCCCGGCTGTGGTAATAGGAAGGCACGTGGTTCCCGGCTGTGGTAATAGGAAGGCACGTGGTTCCCGGCTGTGGTACTAGCCGTTTGCACGAAGGACTTATTTTCACCCGGTAGGACCCGGTAGTACCCGGTCATATTTGTTTATGAATATGATTATACAAATAAAACTAACGGGAAATTTCGCATTGTAAGAGCAGATAATTGTACATGAATTCAAAAGGTTTCAATTGATACCAAAAATATCTGGGAAAAACCGTGTTCCTAGACTCAAATACCCAAAACGCACGAAATATTGCCAGGTGCTACCAGGAACTACCGGGTAAAATAAATCCTTCGTAAAAACGGCTACTAGGGATGCCCGTGGCGCAAGGCTGTAATACGTACTACGTCGTCGGGAGGCCACGTCTTCGACCCACCGTAGGTTACTATGTACTCATGTATGTTGAATGTCCGGGGAGGTGCGCAACACAGGCGACCCCCTGGCCGCGCCGCAGTGTTTCTGGATATGTTCGTGATACAAGACGACTGTCATAGTGAAACGTGTGCTCAAAGAGTTCTCGAATTTCCACTTCATCTTCCTTTGAAGTAAACAAAACAGTGAGTCGCATCTTTTACTCAAACGTCGTGTTGAAAAGATGGAAGTTCCAACAGCCAGGCCGTTCCAATGAAGGTCTGCATTGAACATCTTTAAGGATCAGCAACTTTGTATCAGCGAAAAGAAATATATAACTTTTACTTAGATGGTGCAACAGATATTTGACATACGTTGAACAACTCGCTTCCTCAAAGACATCGCGATATTCTATATCACTACCTTCTCGCCGACGCGTATGAACTTCGCGGCGCACAAGAAGGCGCTACTGCCTCCAACAAAGTGCCACTCCTGCCAATACCCCTCCCGGTTGCCATTCCGACCCACTCTGACCGGGGGCCACCCCGGCACCCGGAGATAGTAGCCGCGGTGTCCGGCTAAATCAACATATCCGGTGATCAATGACGGTCACGGGGGCACGTCCCCGGCGACAGCACTGAGGGGCTGCAGGGGGGGGGGGCTGGATAAGTCATATGTTGAGAGAAGATAAACAGGGTTTCATGCCGCAACAGTCAGCATATACCGCCCTACTGATAATGACCTAGACGCGGATCCAGGGAGGGGCGCGCTTGGCCGCCCCCCTGAGCCGGGTATCGTCGTAGGGAGACGTAGGGCGCGCCCGGAGGCCGCAACTTTTTGCATTGCGTCCCCCTGACCGAATTTCTGGATCCTTGCCTGATGGCTGACGACATGCTAAGGGGCATTTATCGATCTCAAGTTTTCCTATTGGCTCTGATTGATTTGAGTCGCTGCTCTGATATTATTCACTATAAGACGCTCATTAATAAATTATCATCAATGCAAATCGTGTCGGGCTGGTTTAAGAGCTATCTGCTTGGATCCGTACAACGGGTTAAAGAAGAAAAAGTTACTAAAAGCCACTTGCTATCACAATAAAGAAGTTCCAGGGCATTTGTCTCAGCCCATTACTGTACAACATTGCAAGCAACGACCTCGCAAGCCACATTCAGCTAAAATTAACGGCTTCGAGTGCACAGCACAGCAGTGCACAGTGCACAGCAGTGCACAGTGCACAGCAGTGCACAGTGCACAGCAGTGCACAGTGCACAGCAGTGCACAGTGCACAGCACAGCAGTGCACAGTGCACAGCAGTGCGTTATGCTGCAATAACACACAGCTGGCTGTGACAGGCCCTCGAGATACAATTGGAGAACTCTTATGGAGCATAGCAGAGGTGCTAGTAAAGATGTCAGCGTGGTGCCAACAATATGACATGAATGTTAATGGGAAATACTGTGTTTATTTTGTACGCAGCACGAGTCTGTCACACATTTAGTGGCATAGGGGAGATTCTCCCTTCCTCATTTTCTCGTAATAGCTTCTCCGGAACAGCTGTAGGTGCTCAGCAATTTTAGCACTTTTCTTAACATTTTTCTTAACATATTGAGTCCAAATTTTGAAATCCTCACCTGGCAGAGCGGTTCAGGGCCAAGTCTTGTGAGTATTTTTTTGGCGACATTTCGCTGATATTATGTTCAATGCGATCTTACCGGCTTCCTCCTAAGCCTCAATATGAAGGATTATATATGTTTTACGGCGATTGAAATATAGTTAAATAGTTAATGATATGACATGAAGTAATTTTCAATGGCAGAGGCGGTTTTCATGAGACTTTAAAATGTGAGTTTTCCAAAAAGTACCTATGAAACGCTTGGCTGGCAGTCAATAGTTTAGCTTAGTTTATTTATAGCTATGAAGATGCTAAAGATGGGTTTTCCTTCTATATTATTTACATAATTTATTACATAGAGAGTTTCAGGGGAGTGTTCACTGTTCAGGCACAGAAAAGAGGGTGACATCATCACCATGCTGGTGATGATGATATGCCAGCGATTACGGCACAATGGACAGTTCAGAATGATAAATGCACATATGAGGCGAGGAGAGGGAATGAAGTAATTTTTGCAGAGGCGCGCTCAGGAATGGAAAACAATATTATTGCAAGCTAAGATGCATGGACCCATAACAACGTAGCATACTGCAGTTTGCTGATGAAACATGCACCTCTATGATTTTGCAGTTTTAAAGACCTGTTTGCAGGGCAGCTGTGAGTGTTAGTGTGTGTGTGTGTGTGTGTGTGTGTGTGTGTGTGTGTGTGTGTGTGTGTGTTGCTATCACTGGCGTCACCCAGGAGAGCGTCCATGCAAATTGTCCCCCCCCTCCACCTCCGACTGTTTACTTCTGATATCGATAACATACAGTGAGCGTGGCGTATGTGGCGACCATGATCTGGTTAGGCCGACTTTCTGAGCCTACAGTCAGCATTGAACGAAGCAGCGAACGAATGCGTCGTGCGTCCTCCCGCAACTAAGTCCTCCCAGCCCCTCTCATCGTATGTCCTCCCTCTCATCTTGCGTCCTCCCACGCCTAAGTCTTCCCTCTCATCGTGTGACCTCCCGCGCATCAGCCACTGACTTTTTTGCTGCGCTGTCACCCAATTGAAACTGCCATCAATATCATTCAGGCCTCAAGCAGTACCAAACAAGCATAATTATCCCAGTGAAAGCCGGAGATTACAACACACCCTCGCTAGGGGAGGCGGGAGGGGGACGGGCGGCAGAGTCACCCATAGCAACGGGCGGCAGAGTCACCCATAGCAACGGGCGGCAGAGTCACCCATACAATGACTGAACTGGACCTATTCGACATGCTTGTAAGTTTTAACTGATGGAAACAAATCGGATGAAAGTCAGCTGACATATTAGTTTGAATTACCTGATAAATATGCTTTTTTTGTTTGAATTGCCTTATATCTGTTGGGGAAAAATCTGCAACAGGTCAAATCAAGCTAGATAAAAGTAGATCATATGATATAATAAGAAAGAGCATTACATCTAACAGCAACAGCTACCATAACATCAAGTTAATTTCCTCCTTAATTACAATTCCTGATCTTTGGACATTTCTAGGACATATACTTGTGCAATGTGTAGATATTATACAGTCGAGCTGTATAAAAAGCAAAACATAATGCTTTATAAACACACTAATAAATGAACACAGCACATGACAAAATGGCAACTCCGTCTCGCACTGCTCACGCTCACCATTGTTTCCCATGGCTTGCTGCACGCCAGCGCCCTCGGTCCCCGTACCGTCCCGAAGTCGCGGGCGGTGTCGTGCCCTGCGGCACAGTCTGGCAGGCACTCGGTCCTGTCCAGCGGTATAGTCTAACTGGGAGGCACTCGGTCCTGTCCAGCGGCACAGTCTAACTGGGAGGCACTCGCAGGGCTGGTATATACCAGGGCAATAGAACACTGTATATACGGTCTGGATGGTGCCGGACCAAATCTGGCCGAAACAAAGTGGCCCTGTGACCCCGGGACCTGATAGGTCCTTCTGCACAGGCTAGGTGCCCATTCGGAATGTTTAGGGCCCCTCTCACTCGCCCTGGGGGCATTTTGGTCTAGCCAGGGGCCCCTGCGACCTCTTCAGGGTCCAAAAGTAAAAAAGTTTTGGTGGAGAATGGCCTTTTCGGCCCCGGAGCAAAGTTGGAAGGGAATTTCCGGCGCTTAACTTTGTGTAATCAAGATAACTTTTACCAGCCCCTGGGCGCTCGTCCGTCCCGTAGTCCTGGCGGTGTCCTGCCCTGCGGCACAGTCTAACTCGGAGGTGTTTGGTCCTGCCCTGCGGCACAGTCTAACTCGGAGGCACTCGGCCGAGCTGCTCCAGAAAGCCTCCTGTTGTCATGACAACAGGTACGGAGTCCGGTCAAGGTCACCACAGCTCATTCAGATATCAGTTGTGCCACTCGTGAGCTTTCTCAGATGTAATTGATAACGATATTTACGGTTAAACATATTTCAACAGACACCCGAAAATAAGAATGTCAAGTCTGACTGGGTACATTTGTTCTTCATTAGTATTTTACTTGGTTCGTCGGTTGAGACCATCATAGGTTGTTAAGCCTTTTCGCTTCAACTGAACAAACCAAACACTCATCTGCTGTTTGCTCCTTTATACCACAGACGCATCAGAAAATATCACCCTCCTAAATCGCTGCCAATGAAGATGTTTGTGTTTGCTGAGCTGGTCAAATTTTACACCGATGTCCCATACCTTGTGTACCAAAATTATCCCATTTTCCCCAGACCATTATCACGGAGTATTCTACATTGTGTTCTCTAAGACTGCCTTAACTCAGCCCGCCTGATCTGCTCTGCCCTCAGCATCAATCCAGCACGGATCTATCATCAATCCAGCACGGATCTATCATCAATCCAGCACGGATCTATCAGCACGGATTTATCATCGATCCAGAGCTGACGTCACAACCTATCCGGATCGCACGCCATGGAGAAGCCGGCGATCCGCGATCCACCTGCCGCGGTCGATCCACCGTCAGCTGACCCAGAGAAGGCGGCTCTGAACGCTGACGACCCGGAGTACCGCCAGAGAGAGACGTGGTCCAACAATGCCGAGTTCGTCCTCTCTGTGATGGGCTTCTGCGTCGGCCTAGGGAATGTGTGGCGCTTCCCCTACCTCTGCTACAAAAACGGCGGAGGTAAGAGAGAGAGAGAGAGAGAGAGAGAGAGAGAGGAGAGATGATAGAGAGAGAGAGGAGAGAAGAGAGAGGGGAAGAGAGAAGAGAGAGAGAGAGAGAGAGAGAGAAAGAGAGAGAGAGAGAGAGGAAGAGAAGAGAGAGATGAGGAGAGAGAAAGAGAGAGAGAGAGAGAGGAGAAGAGAGAGAGAGAGAGACAGAGGAGAAGAGAGAGAGAGAGATGAGGAGAGAGAGAGAGAGAAAAAGAGAGAGAGAGAGAGAGAGAGAGAGAGGAGAGAGAGAGCAGAGGAGAGAGAGAGGAGAGGAGAGAGAGAGAGATATGATCGTGTGCGCGTGGAGGTGCGCAGTGAACATTACAGTGTTCACTGCGTTAATTACCATTTACATTACAGAACATTACAATGTTCACTGTGTAATAATCACCGCGCACATTTGATGAACAGCACACGTAAATAGTTTTACTCCACTGATCCCGAGATCAAATTTCAGCACTTGATGTAATGCATAGCTTTATGAAGGTACTAAAGTTGTTAACGTGATTCGCCGCTCATATTGATACCAAAGTAATGATGTCACTTTTGCCGATTTGTACAAACAATACGCAGCATATATTGTCATTCCGTTTTAGCCGTAGACAGGTACTTTACGACAAACGTATTACCTATGCATCTGGTAACTGGTGGTATGTTCCAGGAGCGTTCCTGATCCCCTACGTCATATGTCTGGTGACGGGCGGCGTGCCGATGTTCTTCCTGGAGGTGGGCATCGGCCAGTTCATGGGAG
>VOPJ01004940.1:0-13109 GCA_014673585.1 Semibalanus balanoides | reverse complement strand
ACTCATACAGAATGTCACTGGACCGTCCCTGTCAACAGGCCAGAGAGTCAGACTCATATGGCCAGTCATACGCATTACAAAGACGTTAACGCTTTTACGGGACGGATACAGAGTTTACGAATCGGTCGGGGTATATTCGCCACTGGGGTATATTCGGCTCCCATAAGTGATAATTGCTAAAATAATGCAATTTAAGTCAGTGGGTAGGGTCTACAAATAACTTTATTTTGTGAATGTTTAATGACCCTGGGTCAATATCTTCAAGGTCACATGACGTAACCAAAGGTCATTTTTGCTAAAATATCAAAAAAGGAAACCTTGCCATTGTCTCAGAAATTATGCGAGCTACGATTATAAAAAAAAAAAAAAATGGAAAGCCATTCAAATTATCTTTCGCCAACATGTGATCAGAAGTGACCTCAGGTCAATAGTTTTAGCGATATAGGTCATGAATTTAGACAAACCTGTTTTTCAACAAAAGTTGTTTTTTGTCAATAACTTTTTCCTTAAACCAATACATTAGGCTGGACAAAAGGCGCCGATATTCGAAGACCCGCCCAACACGGAGTCCACCGAGGAACACCTAGCGACCCCACCGGACTACCGGAGGACGCCGTGTGGATTTCGAGTGACGGATCGGCGGAGGGTGGAGTCGCTGCCGGAGGAGGCGGCGCCCTGATCGTCCTCCCGTCCGGAGCGGAACATGAGGTCCGGGTGCCGGCCGGAGTCGCTGTCAGAAGGAGGTTTCGGCGCCCTGATCGTCCTCCCGCCCGGAGCGGAACATGATAGGGTCCAGGCGCCAGCCGGCGTGGTGTACAGCAGCTCACGTGCCGAGTTGGTGGCGATGTCGCGCTACGCTGGAGGCGGTGCAACAGATGGCGGACGACCTGGGAGCGAGAGCCCTGGTGGTCGTTTGCATCGATTCCCAGGCGGCGCTTGTTACACTGGCGAGTTACGCTGGGACACGACCAAACGTGCTGAGTGCGGCGATCTGGCGCCTGCTTCTGGCAACCACGGCCAAGGGTCGGCCGGTGTTCCTTCAATGGGTCCAGGCTCACTGTGGACTAACCGGCAATTATTTGGCGGACGAACTGGCTAAGGTGGTCTCCAGCCAGCAGCAGGAAGACGTTCCTGTGGCCGTCCGCAGTCGCACCAAGGCCGTCAGCCGCACCGCCTCTATGGCCTGGCGTCGTCGCTGGCCAGACTGCTTTTCCAAGCAGATCATTGGAGGCCAGCCTCCGAAACCAATGCTTTATAACAAACGAGACCACACCGATAGTGTCCACCAACTGCGTGCGGGCAACTGGAGCCGCTTGTATAGTTATCTGCATAGCATCGGCCGTCAACCGACCCGGGAATGCCAGCAGTGCGGCGATTACAAGTGGCCGGCGGCGCTCTGTCAGGTTTGCAGGGAGAAACCTGACACGCCGGAGCTCGTACTGCTGAGGTGCCCCTGCATGGCGGGCGCGCGTCTCCGCCTCTTCTGGACCATCTACCGCAGACTGAAGAATCGTGACGACGGCGGGACCGTGGCGGCCTTGGTCCGAGGCTACTTCAAGAACCGAGAGCCTTCAGGCTACGGTCAGCCGTAGGCCGACCTGAGGAGAAGCAACAGCCAACAACAACAACAACATACTGCACGTTATTAATATCGTCCTAAAACAAACCTTAATCAGAAATTACTATGAATTTGAGAACAATGTAGCCATTATCTCCTACACACTTAGAGAGCCGGTTCGTGCACATGCCTGACCAGTGATAACCTACACTCCGGTCTCGGGTGAAGCCTTACCTGGAAATCGGTCCTGCCACAGCCACGAACCAGCAGGGCGTCCCCGGTGAAGCACATCCTTTGTGAGTGCAGTACATACGTCACACATCCTGGAACAACAGGACACATACGTCACCAGCAGGGCGTCCCCGGTGAAGCACATCCTCTATGATTGATTTTCGAGCAAATTAAGCATGAATCTACTGGAGAGAAATTAAAATGCGTAAAAATGTGGAGAAAAAGTAAACTATAAGATTAGGTTGACCAAAAAGTGTCCAAAAATGTTTTAGCTTGACCGACCAATTACCAAATCAGTCACAAATTGTTTTCGGTTACTAAAATATTGATAACCGATTGACACCACAAGCAAAGAGCAATCCCTGGCATTCCGGAAGACTTTAAACCCAGTCAGTACAATACACAGACCCATAGAAAAAGACAATGTAGACACAATGCACGTGCACACAACGAATACTAACGAACATGCAATACTGACAAAATCGCATTAACTGACAAAATTGTCTGTCAATATGAGTGAGATTACACACACACACGCACACACTGACTTCCCAAAAACAAGCACTTAAATCAAAAATCAAGGTTGAGTACAAGCTCTTCTCTTCTGCTATACAAAGTGCAGTAGATGACAACAGCAGATCGAAAAAACACTAGACACCAGTGTCACATATCACCCTTTAAACCAAACAAAAACATCAACAAACATCCCAGAAAAACATCCACCTTAGGTGGGATTCGAACCCACGTACCTTCTGTGTGTCCGGGCGTGGCGCGCACCTCCAGCTGCAGCGCTCCGAACTTGACGGCGTCGCCGTCGGCCACCTTGACGTCAGCGTCTGCTCCGGCGGCGTCTGCGATGACGGAGCGGCAGCCGGGCACCAGCCGCTTCAGACGGCCCGTGCCAGTGATATGGTCAGCATGCATGTGGGTGTTCACTGCGGAACAGGCGGGGGGGGGGGCAGAGGTCATGAGTTAGAGGTAATGAGTTTAGAGTCATGAAGTTAGAGGTCATAGAGTTAGAGTCCATGAGTTAGAGGTCATGAGTTAGAGGTCCATGGAGTAGAGGTCATGGGTTAGAAGGTACTGGGTTAGAGGTATGGTGTTAGGAGGTCATGGGTTAGAAAGGTCATGGATTAGAGGTCTAGAGGTCATGAGGTGTGAGGTCAAGGGCTAGAGTCATAGGGTAGAGGTCATGGGTTACCGAGAGTCATCGGGCTTTAAAGGTCATGGGTTGGTGGTCATGGGTTAGAGATCAGAGGTCCGACTGTCATGGGTCAGAGGTCAATGGGTCCAGGAGGTCATGGGAGTCAGAGGTCTATGGGCGTCAGAGGTATTCGGATTATAAGTCATGGGTTAGGAAGTCAATGGTAGAGACATGGGTTTAGGGTTAAGGGCTAGAGGTCATGGGGTTTAGAGGTCACGGGTTATAGGTTCAACGGGTTAGAGTCATGGGTTGAGGTCATGTTGAGCAGGTCATGGGTTAGAAGTCCATGGGTAGAGGTCATGAGTTAGAGGTCATGGGTTAGAGGTCATGGGTTATAAGTCATGGGTTAGAAGACATGGGTTAGAAGACATGGGTTAGAAGACATGGGTTAGAGGTCATGGGTTAGAGGTCATGGGTTAGAGGTCATGGTTTAGAGGTCATGGGTTAGAGGTCATGGGTTAAGGTCAGGGTTACGTGTCATAGGAGAGGCAGAGGTCCCGATGTCATTGGGGTCAGAGGTCATCGGGTCAGGAGGTCATGTGGTCATGAGGTCAGGGTTCGCAGGTCTCGCGGGTCAGGAGGTCATGGGTCAGAGGTCATGGGTCAGAGGTCAGGGTATGAGGTCATGGGTCAGATGTCATGGGTCAAGAGGTGCCGGGTTAGAGGTCATGGTAGCAAGTCATGGGTTAGAAGACATGGGTTAGAGGTCATGTGTGAAGTTGACCGAGGATCAAGGGGAGGGGTAGGGTAGAAGCAGGTTGAAACATTAGAAGGTAGGGGATTGTAAGGGTAGTGGGTAGAAGGTAGGGAGTGTGTAGGGGTAAGGGTAAGGGGATATGGCTAGAGGTAGAGGTAGAGGTAGAGGGTAGGGAGAGGACAGATCAGAGGTAAGAAGTAAAGGTCGCAGGCCGTAATGTCGTTCAGCGCGGGGCAAGGAAAGGACAGGGGAGGAGTACGAACAGAGGTCAGGAAGGACCCGAATTGCTTATCAGTGTTCATTGGAAGGAACTCGCTGACCTCAAAGGGAGGGTACTAGGCCAGGCACTAGGTCGTTCCTGAGTCGTGAGACGAGTCAGAAGGCTGGTACTCAGGTCGAGAGGACTGTGTGTAGTGTTACAGTGAGATGTGGGTGGATTCAGTAGGCTGGTACTCAGGCCGAGAGGACTGTGTGTAGTGTTACAGTGAGTAGCTGCCCCGGACGATATTAGCTGCAATACAATACAGTCCAATAAGCAGCGACGAGCGGGTCAGTCAGCTGGAAACATCCAACATCACGACATCCAACCAAGCCGTGACGTCATAATTCACCGTCAGTCAGCTGGAAACATCCAGCAACACGTCATCCAACCAAGCCGTGACGTCATAATTCACTGTCAGTCAGCTGGAAACATCCAGCAACACGTCATCCAACCAAGCCGTGACGTCATAATTCACAGTCAGCTGGAAACAACCAGCAACACGTCATCCAACCAAGCCGTGACGTCATAATTCACTGTCAGTCAGCTGGAAACATCCAACAACACGTCATTCAACCAAGCCGTGACGTCATAATTGACCGTCAGTCAGCTGGAAACATCCAACAACACGTCATCCAACCAAGCCGTGACGTCATAATTCACCGTCAGTCAGCTGGAAACATTCAACAACACGTCATCCATCCAAGCCGTGACGTCATAATTCACCGTCAATTAACTTAAACTGCCTAAATCTCTCTGCCATCAGCGGTATCATCCTCGGCTACTCGGGCATCAAACTCAATATTGCAATACGACTGCATCAGTGCATGTATCAGTGCGGAAAATATAGCACAGATAGTGATGATTTGTCTATCGGCACTCTACAGCTGATAAGCTTATCTTACACTGCACATTTGGAGAGCCGGGGAATGATGTAGGGCAGTCGCAGAAAGGTCGGCGGTGGAGGGGGCGATGTCAAATGGTGCAATGCTTATCAGTTCTGGTGTAATACTGAGTTATTTTAGTGGAATATAATATATTTTCGCCTAGTTATAGTAGTTTTGGTGTGGTGCTTCCGAGCGCAGCTGGAGTGATATTTCAGAGTTTGGTTGCTATACTTTAAGCTTCGGTGACAGAATTGAAAGTTAACCTGCTGTGATACTTACAGACGTAATGAGCTTTGGTGTGACACTTTTTAGTTTTGGTGCAGCATTAGAGCTTTGTTATTGACCTAGCTAGTTATGGTGATGAGTAGGGCTTTAGGGAGCTCATAGCTTAAATGGCACCCACTGACATAGATGGTGCAATACGTAAGCGTTTCAGTGCGATACATATTAGTCCTGATGCGATACATGACTTCTGGTGCAGCACCTAAGTGATTTGGTGCAGCACCTAAGTGATTTGGTGCTACTCCTAAGTAATTTGGTGCTACACCTATGCGATTCGGTGCAATACTCACTGACATAGACGAGTTTCAAGCCGAGCTCTTTGACCAGGTTTGCGTCGCGGTCAGAGAGTTCGATCACAGGGTCAATGATGACTGCCTCCTTGGAACAGGGGTCCGCCAGCAGGTAGGTGTAGGTGCAGCTCTCGCGGTCAAACAGCTGGGGGTTATATGGTAACAAAGGGGGCCACGGTAAGGTTAGGTAGGTGTAGGTGTAGCTCTCACGGTCAAACAGCTGGCGGTTATATGGTAACAAAGGGGGTCACGCGGGGCTAGGTAGGTGTACGGATGGCAGCTCTCACGGGTCCCCAAACCAGCTGGGGGTTATTGGTAAACAAAGGGCGGTCCACGGCGGGGCAAGGTAGGTGTAGTTGGTGTTAGCTCTCCGGCAAACAGCTGGCGGTTATGATGGTAAACAAAGGGGGTCACGGCGGGGCTAGGTAGGTGTAGGTGCAGCTCTCAACGTCAAACAGCTAGGCGGTTAATGGTAAAAAGGGGGTCACGGCGGGGCTAGGTTAGGTGTAGGTGTAGCTCTCATGGTCAAACAGCTGGCGGTTATATGGTAACACAGGGGGTCACGGCAGGGCTAGGTAGGTGTAGGTGCAGCTCTCACGGTCAAACAGCTGGCGGTTATATGGTAACAAAGGGGGTCACGGCGGGGCTAGGTAGGTGTAGGTGTAGCTCTCACAGTCAAACAGCTGGCGGTTATATGGTAACAAAGGGGGTCACGGTAGGGCAAATACGGTACAACACAGGTTTGTTTGTCAATTGGGGTTTTAGGGCGCGACAACTCCTAGGTTATCTAGCTCCGGGTTTCCTTGGTTATCTTCTTAACCCGGGACCCATGGGTTCAAAGCCAAAGCCCAAAGTTCAAAGCCCAGCGTTCTATCGACTGAGCCACCCAGATCGTCTGGAGAGCGATGAGGCGGAGCGGGACACGGCATGACAATGGGAGCGATGGGGCGGGGTGGGACACGGCATGACAATGGGATCGATGGGGCGGGACACGGCATGACAATGGGATCGATGGGGCGGGGCGGGACACGACATGACAATGGGAGCGATGGGGCGGGAGCGGGACACGGCATGCCAATGGAGCGATGGTGGCGGGGTGGGACACGGCATGACAATGGCGATTCGATGGGGCGGGGCGGGCTACGGCATGACAATAGGATCGATGGGGCGGGGCGGGACACGGCATAGACAATGAGAGCGATGGGCGGAGCCGGGACACGGCATGACAATGGATCGATGAGCGGGACACGCATGACAATGGGAGCGATGGGGGGGGTGGGGACACGGCATGACAATGGGAGCGATGGGGCGGGGTGGACACGGCATGACATGGGAGCGAGGGCGGTGGACACGGCATGACAATTGGGGATCGATGGGGCGGGGCGGGGCACGGCATGACAATGGGATCGTGGGCGGGGCGGGACGGCATTGACAATGAGAGCGAAAGGGGCGGACGGGCACGTGCATGACAATGGGATCGATGGGGCGGGGCGGGACACGGCATGACAATGGGAGCGATGGGGCGGGGACCAGCGGCATGACAATGGGAGCGATGGGGGCGGAGCGGGACCACGGCAATGACAATGGGAAGCGATGGGGCGGAGCGGGACACGGCATGAACATGGGAGCGATGGGCGGAGCGGGAACCGGCATGACAATGGGATCGAATGGGAGCGGGGCAGCGGGCATGCAATGGGAGCCGATTGGGCGGGGCGGGGCACGGCATGACAATGGGAGCGATGAGGCCGGAGCGCGACACGGCATGACAATGGATGCGATGGGCGCGGGGCACGGCATGACAATGGGAGCAATGAGGCGGAAGCCGGGGGACACGTGCATGACAATGGGGAATCGATGGGGCGGGCGGGCACGGCCATGACAGATGGGAGCGATTGAGGCGGAGCGGGACACGGCATGACAATGGGAGCGATGGGGCCGGAGCGGGAACACGGCATGACAACTGGGAGCGATGGGGCGGGGCACGCATGACAATGGGAGCGATTGAAGGCGGAGCGGGAACGGCATGACAAATGGGGATCGATGGGGCGGGGCTTCGGCCCTGACAATGGGGAGACGATGGGGGGCGGGGGACACGGCATGACAATGGGAGCGATGAGGCGGAGCGGGACACAACATGACAATGGGATCGATGGGGCGGAGCGGGACACGGCATGACAATGGGATCGATGGGGCGGGGCACGGCATGACAATGGGAGCGATGGGGCGGGACACGGCCAAATGACAATGGAGCCGATGGGCGGGGCGGGGCACATTCGGCATGACAATCGGGATAGCGATGAAGGCCGGAGCGGGACACGGCACTGACAATGGGATCGATGGGGCGGGGCAACGGCATGACAATGGGAGCGATGGGGCGGACACGGCCTGACAATGGGAACGATGAGGCCGGAGCGGGACAAAGAACGGCATGACATATGGGACGATGGGGCGGAGCGGGACACGGCCATGACAATGGGAGCGATGAGGCGGAGCGGGACAACGGCATGACAATAGTTAGCGATGGGGCGGGGCGGGGCACGACATGAACAATGGGAAGGATGGGGCGGAGCGGACACGGCATGAAATTGGGAAAAGCGATGGGGCGGGACACGGGATGACAATGGGATGAATTGAGGCGGAGCGGGGAACAAACGCATGACAATAGAGGAGCGTATGGGGGGCGGGCGGGGCACGACCATGACAATGGGAATCGATGGGCGGAGCGGGACACGGCATGACAAATGGGAGCGATGGGGCGGAAGCGGGACACGGCATGACAATGGGAGCGATGAGGTCGGAGCGGGACACGGCAATGACAATCGGGATCGATTGAGGCGGACGGGACCACGGGCATGACATGGGAGCGATGGGGCGGGGGCCGGCATGACAATGGGAGCGATGGGGCGGGGCGGGCCACGGGCATCGACAATGGGAAGCGATGAGGCGGGGCGGACACGGCATCGACAATGGGAGCGATGGGCGGAGCGACACGGCATGACAATGGGATCGATGGGGCGGAGCGGGACACGACATGACAATGGGAGCGATGGGGCGGAGCGGGGCACGGCATGACAATGGGAGCGATGGGGCGGGGCGGGACACGGCATGACAATACACAGACCAGGGATCGAGTCTGACGTCCAACAGCTGATCAGAGGGATCAGTCAGTCATCAGTCACGTGCAGATATCTGCTGATTTCAGATTATTATCTCGGGACCAGAAATGCAGTACCTTCCAGAGACGGTATATATGCCCAGCCAGAGATCAGCCCAAACACGGAGAATACAGAAAACAACGCAGCAGTTATACCAGTGATACCAGCATAGTACATGCATCTTGACACTAAAAAAACGTCATAATCTGTTAGACGGATCTTCAATGGTCATGCAACAATCACTGAGCAAATGATCACGATATTTATTGAAGTTTCACCAATCAGATTAAAGGCATCTGAACCAGACTGCATAGACTGCAATGCTGCTAACGATTTGAGTACGATATTAAGCCAAAGTTCATTGAATCTCCTGCTTACTATCTCAGCCATTTTGTGTAACCATAGATGTGTCAATATTTGCAAAATACAAACAGCACCGCAGTACCGAGGACTTCAAACCGGTTGCTGCCCCTCCCCATATTCCCCCAGTAGACCCTGTATCAATGATTTACCTGACGAAAGAAAAACTGCTGACTCATGATGCCGCTTTGTCTGGTTGACCGGAGACGTAGAGCTTCCCAGGAATCAGTACCGGCGACGCGACGAAGAGCTTCCCGGAATCAGTGCGCCTGCAGCGTCTGTAATCAGGGCCGGGCGGAGAGGAGATACACTGTAATGTTACAGTGTATCTCTTCGGAATATTAACTACAGTGTTTGACCCCACGGTGAGCACTGTACACACTGTACTGGTCAGGGATCGGAGCACAGGCCGGTCATGTTGATGTGTACAGGAGATGGAATGGCCAGGTATGGTAACCAGACACGGTACGGAACGGGGCGGCAGAAGTTAGTGTCGAACCTTTCGGAATATTAACTACGCTTTTGTGTTGCAGAGTATGACTGCCCTTACGTTGAATAAAGCCTAGTTGTGAAAGGCTTCTCTAATGCATGCATGCTGCATGTTGCATGAGCTGAGACGAACGATACACACACACGCTCATTCTAGACTCATTGCAATTTATTCAACGTTAAGTAATTCAAGCAGCTCAAACCAAGTCCAAGAAACCATGGATTAGTACCTAAGACCGGAGCGTCTTGATGCTGACCCCAACTCCAGCTCTGCTGCTAAATAGAGGCGCCACTGGCACAGGACTTTCTCAAGCTTCCTGAACCAGCTGGACAGTCAAGAGCCCAACAGACTTGATGTTCTTATCAACTATGTGTCTCCAAGAGTGTATGACTATATCGCAGAGTGTGAAACGTATGATAGTGCAATCAGTGTCTTACAATCCCTGTCATGTATGATAAGCCGAAAAACGAGGTTTTTGAACGCCATCTTCTGGCCACCCGCAAGCAGGAGGCAGGGGAATCTCTTGACCAGTTCTTGCAGAGCTTGAAGCAGCTCAGTAGGGATTGCAACGTTAAGTGCTATCAGCTGAGCAAGCTAGGGATGAGTCAATTCGAGATGCTTTCATCAATGGTCTGGTGTCTGGTCACATAAGGCAGCGCTTACTTGAGAACAAAACGCTTGACTTGTCAACCGCTGTAGATCCGGCCCGTGCTCTCGAAGCTGCTCAGTCACTCAGAGTCCTACCATCACCCTAGCTATCCAGTCAATGCCTAAACCTCCGTTCCTTCTGTACATCCAACTCCGTTCGAGCAGACTACAACTGCAGCTACAGGTCGTGCAGCCGGACAACTCTGCTTCTTCTGCGGACTGGCAAGACATCCACGCGCGAAGTGTCTTGCAAGGGATGCCAAGGGATGTCAAGGGATGCCAAAGACACTTTGCCAAAGTGTGTCGCTCCGGTAGCACGACTGCAGCAGCCGTTCCTTCAATGGACGAAGGAGCATCAGGACCAACACTGGTTGCTTCATCTATTTCATCTGCTTCACCTGGTGGACTAGCTAAGGCTACACTGAAAGGAGAGGTGAATGGCCAGCATGTCGACATACTGATCGATACTGGGAGCTCTAAAAGTTTCGCCAGTCTCCAACTGGTAAAAAAGCACAGGTGGAAGATGCGACCGGGCAGTGGTGAAGTACTCATGGCCTCAACTGCTCACTCTTCCAATGTTCACGGGTACTGCGTTGCGACAATTCAGCTACCAGAACACTCTTACGCAGATGTAAAATTGACAGTTCTTCCAGATCTGTGTGCTGACGTCATCTTGGGCATGACGTTCTCAACCAGCACACGTCAGTGGAGATACCCTTCGGAGGTTCCAGACCATCCCTAACGGTCTGTGGCCTGGCCACCATGGACGTTCCGTTGCTAGTTCTGTTCGGCAACCTGACGCCTGACTGCCGACCCGTAGTCGTTAAGTCAAGATGGTACACGACACCAGACGCAAGGTTCATCGAGTTGGAGGTCCGGAGACTGCAAGCAGAGGGGATAATCGAGCCAAGTCAGTCGCCGTGGAGAGCTCAAGTCGTCGTCACTGCAAACGAGAACCACAAGAAACGCTTAGTCATCGACTACTCAGACAGTCAACAGGTACACACAGCAGGATGCCTATCCCCTGACAAACATCGAGAAGATGGTCTGTGATATCGCCCGCTACAAGGTGTTCAGCAACCTCGATATCCGCAGTGCCTACCACCAGATCACATTTCATGAAGAGGAGAAGACACATTTCAGGAAAGCGTTTGACTCTGTGCCGCACCAGCGACTGATGTATAAGCTTGAGAGCTACGGTGTTACAGGGGAACATTAGGCGTTTGGATCAGTTCAATTTCTGTCAGGTCGACGCCAAAACAGGTGATTACGTTTAGCGCTGCAAGCTCTCACCCCCATGGGCCGCCTGTTACTAGTGGTGTCCGCAAGGGCTTTCTGTTCTGGGTCTGTCCCTTTTTAATTCCTGTAACATCAAATGACCTGCCTGAAAATGTGCAAGTTTCATCAGATCTTTGGGCAGACGATACCAAAATAATATCACAACGTGTCAATGAGTGCTGGAATCATGGAACAGCTCCAGGGGGATCTCGACGCAGTAGTGGCATGGGTCAGACAAGTGGCAACTTCCGTTTAACGAAGCAAAAGTGTAAAGACTCTCCAACATAGTCCCAGAACCCAATGTCAAGCTACAGAAATGAAGGATTCGTACTGGAAAAGTCGTCTACTGAGAGAGATCTGGGGCATCTACCTGGACCCTGTGCTCAAGTTCCGCAAGCAGGCTTTCTGCAGCGTGCAAAAGGAAACCAGATGCTCGCACTTGTGAAAAGATCCTTCTCTGTATTGCACTGTGGACTCTGCCCCTTCTTTACAAGACCTGGTGCGACCAACATTTTCTGGAATATGGAAACGCTTATTTGGGGACCATTCAACCGGCCAAACCAAAAGTTAATAGAAATATGCAGAGAAGGTCAACAAAAGCTTGTACAGGAAATACAAGCACTACCATATCAAGGACACGCTTCGACGACCTCAACCTGCCATCTCTTATCACCGAAGACGAACGAGGCGACATGATTGCTATCTTCAGATCATGAACGGGTATTTGAACGTGCCAGCCGGACCAGTTCTTCGCAACCCTGCAGCGTCTGCCTTCACAAGAGGACATGGACGGACAAGATTGACGAAGCCCAGGCCGCCTCAAAGAGTCCGAGAAATAACTCTTTTGGCAATAACGAGCCATCAACAACCTGGAATGCCGCTTCCTCCATCCGTTGTCCTCTCAGCTCAAGTCAACCAGTTTAAAGTCTCGCCTAGATAAACACTAGGGATGACTGCCTCCTTTACCATCCCAGACTAAGAGTAATGATTGTCTCCTAGTTCTGGAGCTCGATGAGATCGGAACCCTACAGGCCAAATGGCCTTCTCAATTCCGTATCCGGTAAGGTAAGGTAAGGTAAGGAGAAACAGTACACTGCATTTGAGGCTGACAGAAAGCTCTTCCAGCTCACATGAATCCCTTTCGGGCTGACAAACGGAGTCACAGCTTTTCAACGCGTGATGGACACCATCGTGTCCCAGGAAGGACTCAGCGACACCTTCATGTAACTGGACAACATCACAGTATGTGGCTCTATGTGCAGGCCTAATCATCTAGAGTGTGATTCAGATTATGCTTTGTGCCGTTCATCTGTAGCATGAAGTTATGTTTTGTGACCTTTGCCTTCAGTGCAGTGTTCTGAGATATGGGAATTGTGTGCATTATGACATGTGCTGTACTGTAACAAAACCGCCTCTGCACGTAACAAAACCGAGCGGGGGATAATGTTGTGCCCTTTGGAATATTAATCACGCTTTTGTGTTGCATAGTATGACTTCCTTTATGTTGAATAAAGCCTAGTTGTGAAAGGCTTCTCTAATGCATGCTGCATGTTGCATCAGCTACGACACATGATACCAAGGCATGATACACACACGCTCATTCTAGACACATTAGTTAGCACACTGCATGCATGTTGCCATGCAGTTTTGAATGCTATCATTCAGTTGCCATGCAGCAAAATAGTGTCAAATTGACATCTGAGTTGAAATAAAATTCAAAATGGGGGATACTCGATTTATTTTACATATTAGCAAGGTCATACAGCAAAC
>VOPJ01004939.1:0-19125 GCA_014673585.1 Semibalanus balanoides | reverse complement strand
TCTGTGTGACACACTGGGTCACCGTCACTGGACGGTCAGTAGTCAGTACCTCTGTGTGACACACTGGGTCCCCGTCACTGGACGGTCAGTAGTCAGTACATCTGTGTGACACACTGGGTCACCTTCACTGGACGGTCAGTAGTCAGTACATCTGTGTGACACACTGGGTCACCGTCACTGGACGGTCAGTAGTCAGTACCGTCTGTTGGACGCTGGGGTCCCGTCACTGGACGGTCGTAGTCCAGTACGTCTGTTGTGAAACACTGGTCACCTTCAACTGGGACGGTCAGTAGTCAGTACTCTGTGGTGACACACTGGGTCACCGTCATGGACGGTCCAGTAGTCCAGTACTCTGTTGGACCACGGATCACCGTCATGACGGTCAGTAGTCAGTACATCTGTGTGACACACTGGGTCACCGTCACTGGACGGTCAGTAGTCAGTACCTCTGTGTGTCACACTGGATCACCGTCACTGGACGGTCAGTAGTCAGTACCTCTGTGTGACACACTGGGTCACCGTCACTGGACGGTCAGTAGTCAGTAGCTCTGTGACACACTGGGTCACCGTCACTGGACGGTCAGTAGTCAGTACCTCTGTGTGTCAGTACTGGACTCTGTGTGACACACTGGGTTACCGTCACTGGACGGTCAGTAGTCAGTACCTCTGTGTGACACACTGGGTCACCGTCACTGAACAACGCACATTGTTGTTTAGACGTAAATAAATACAAACTCGGTTTGTTCGGAAAGTTTCGTGACATTTATTGCCACTTTGTCAGCGAAATGAGCACATCATAGAGCTGTCACACAGCCTGTCCTCAGCTGCAGTGTGCGGCCCACTCGCGGCTGCCGGTACATACCCGCACTCGGTCTGAACCTCATTCAACTGCAGGCCGGCCACTCACTCGGCCCGACCCCAGGTCACGTGCTGACCCCGTGACCGGCGCCGGACACAATCTCACAACGCACGCACGCCGCAGGCGGCGCAACGGTCCTTACCGCGCGGCAGTGTGTCGAGTTGAATGTTTAACGATATCCGTGGTCTGACGAAATCATCTCTATAGACAAAAGCCTAACGGTTATCTTCAGTAACCAAAGTCTGACGAAATCATCCTCGTTAACTTAAGTCTAACGAAATCATCTTCGTTCCTTCATAAATTTACAAAATCCTGTTTTGGATTCTGCGTTTGATCGAATATCCTGAGTAAATGAGGACGTTTTGCCGTATTATTCAATTATGAGTCGATCTAACTGTTCAAGGCGGTGTCGCTCAAAACCGGTCGCTGAAATGGCTTGTACTTTTCAGATAATGTTTCACCCAGTCGTCCCCTCCCTCCTTTTCGTATGTCACGGCCATTCCTTCGAATTTTCACTTGCACCAGGAATAAGCAAAAACACACTAACAGTTGTCAACAATGTATTTCTATACATCTACGCCAGCGACCAAGAAACATATACCACAAAACAATTAAACGTTTTATCACAATGACGATAGACGGCAGACGGCAGTCGATAACGAATTCGTGTGACAAAATAACCAATTCGCATGGCAAATGCATACCACATGCCATATTGCATGCCACATATTGCACACTTCATACAGGTGTCACACAGCCTATCCTCAGCTTTAATGTGTGGCCCGCGGCTGTCGGGACATAACTGCACTCAATCATAACCGCGCAGAGCGAACGGCCGGGACATACCGGCCGCTCGCTCGGCCTGACCCCAGGTCACGTGCTGACCCCGTGACCGGCTCGGACACAAAACACACCATCCACGCCCGCCCGCACAGGCAGAGCTTGACATAACCCCCTCTCTCACGAGTAAACGACATATGCATCATACACTAACACACGAGCACAAGACTAGAAAACACAAGAGCACTATAATAGCATCATATATCACACTATCACAGCATGCATACCAAATATATACTACCCACTAAACATAAGATACACAGACAAATATAAAGATAAATAAATGCACACACTAAATCCACATATACACACACTAAGTACACATATACACACACTAAATACACATACATATACTACACACTAAACGTACTTAACCGGGTTAAAGCAGGTTGATGGCCTGGTGTGTACGCCCGCTCGGAAGCGGCTCCACGGGGGAAGGGCGGGGGGATGCTGGGGGCCGGGCGATAGTGAGACGTCAGCGCGACGAGACAGCAAACACGCCGGACCCGGGCTGCCCGGACAAAGGGCAGTGAGTCTCTGGGACGCGGAGTGCGCGGATGTGATACCTTTTTCTCCCCGCAAGACGGGTGGCAGGAAACGCGTATTGGCCGTGGTACCGACACACCCAGCACTTGGTAGGACACGACAACTGACATTTGGGAGCGACGATGGCGAGCGGTAAGTACACTCGGGGTCACGGACGGCTAGCTGTGAGTGGCCTCGGACGGCCAGGCCCAGACAGCCAGCGATGAGCGGCCTCGGCGGCCAGGCACGGCCAGCCTGCGACGGGTGGCGATGAGCGGCCTCGGACGGCCAGGAACAGACAGCCAGCGACGGCTAGCGACGTGCGGCCTCGGAGGGCCAGGCAGGGACAGTCAGCGACGGCTAGCTGGGAGTGGCCTCGGACGGCCAGGCACGGCAGCCAGCGACGGCTAGCGACGAGCGGCCTCCGACGTCCAGGCACGGACAGCCAGGCACGGACCGCCAGCAACGGCTAGCTGCGAGTGGCTTCGGACGGCCAGGCACGGTCAGCCAGCGACGGCTAGCGACGACCGGCCTCGGACGGCCAGGCATGGACAGCCAGCGACGACTAGCGACGAGCGGCCTCGGGCGGCCAGGCACGGACAGCCAGCGCCGGCTAGCGACGAGCGGCCTCGGTTGGCACGGTACGGACAGCCAGCGATGTGCGCTAGCGACGAGCCGGCCTCCAGGACACTATGGCCAGGTCCACGGAACAGACACGAAGCATGCACTACTTTCTCATCACAATCTACGCCAAGCGACAAGAAAACATATACACACAAAGCAATTGAAACCGTTTTACTCGTTACTTTGGGAAGGAAACCACGGACCTTTGAAATTTCACTTTAATCGATGAATCATTGCTTATCTCGCAGGGTGTTACGTTTCCTCGTGACAGATCCATTGGCTGTGATCCTACGCGCCAGTTGCGTGATTGTGTTACGGTGACTTTGGTACGTACCTTTTTTATTAGTTTCTAGTCTCGCTGTGTGATTTGTTGATTTCATTAAATGAGCTTTCGCCCATATCTAGAAGTTTTATGGGCGCCACATAATCAGTAGTTTACGGCCCATTTAAGCCCAAATCAACCAACAAACAAGGGTTATTAGGGAAACAGGTTGAATTAGGTAATAAGGGAAAAATATTGTTTCAGTACGTTAAAATCAATTATATATATTTATAGATCAGAAGACAAAAGAAAATTGGGCGCCAAATTTGACATTAGTTGTGGCGCGCTAAAACCCCAATTTAATCAAAAAAAGTACTTCTGAATAAGTATTTTGATAAGGAAGAGCATCACGCTCGGGGTAATAAGACAAATGCAAAATTCTGACGAGCATGTTAGGGCCTTCAACAAGAAGCATTTTTCGTTCAGGAATAATATTGGATAAAGGAAGGAAAAACACTCGTTTTCACTCGTTTTTGTAATTTGGAGAGTGCATTGTTGTAGTGTTTGTGGGATGTCTATATCGCAATGTCATCCGCGTAAAATCTGGGCTGGTTGTGGGATAGTGAAAAGGGCTGAGTCGAGTGCTAGAATAAAGAGGATTGGACTGAGGATAGATCCTTCGATGAGGCCGGTAGAAGGGAGTTTAGTTGTAGATAGATGACCAGCGTCATCTATATAGTCTACATATATATTATATATACTATATAGATAACAGAGTCACGTGACTTTGTATCGTACTTTTTATAGTTTCTAGTCTCGCAGTGTAATTGTTGATTTTCATTAAATGAGCTTTCGCCTTGTCTAGAAGTTATGGGCGCCAACATAACCTCAGATAGTTACGGGCCCTAAAGGCTCAAATCAACAACAACAACAACGGTGACTGGGAGTCACGTGACAGATGTGCTGAGTCAGCTCCAGCTCCAGCTCCATCCACAGGATGCGGGGAAGTCGCCGGGGTGGTCTCTGGTGGACGGGGGCCGGCTCTGGCCCCCGCTCCCCCCGAGGGGTGGGCGGGCCTCAGGGCTGCTCTGGTGAACTGCTGGAGTTGGCGCTCGCTGGCCTGCTGGGTTCTGCGGGGGGGGGGGGGAGGCCCGGGTAGGCGCGGAGTCCCATGCCTGGGGGGGGGCGTCCGGTCGGGCCCGGGGGGTGTCTTGGGCCTGGTGGTGCGGGTCCTGTGCCTGGGCTTGGTGGTGCGGGTCCTGAGACTCCAGGAGGGCCTGGTCCCGGGCCGCCTCGGGTGGCCAACTCTTGGCGTGGATGAGGAACAGCACCCTGCGTTCCAGGAGCCACTTTGGGCAGTCTGTCCGCTCCGCGTGGCCCCTCACACGCGGCGCAGTGCGGGCTTTCTGCGGTGCACTTGCTCGTGTTGTGGCCGAGCTCTGCGCACATGGCGCAGCGCTCCTCGCTGGAGTTGCAGCGGTGGTCGACGTGACCACATTATGTTTGATGGTGGTGTCATGCCTATCTCCGTTACATGTCGATCCTGTCGTTGACGTCATTGACAGAGCTCGATTTCCACCAATGGAGTGAGGCTCTGGGTGGCGTTCGCCGCGTCGGCGGTGCTCCTCTCCGTTACGAGCAAGGGAGAGCGAGTCTCCACCACCGCGGCGACTGAGCAAGTCGCCTCGATGCGGGGACGGCCCGCTGCACCCGTCTGACTCCTGGCGTGCGCGGCTGTCCTGCTCGGCCGAGCGGTCACCACGCAGCGGTGAGAGGGCCGGCAAGGAGAACTCGGGGCAACAGCCGTCAGGGTACGCTTCGAGACGCTCCTACGGAGACCCGAGCAGCGGCTCAGGTGTTTCCTGGCTCGTCGCAAGCCAGCAGAATCGGCCTCTGCCATCAGCCCGGAAGTCGGGAGAAGGCAGCAAGGCCAAACAGCTGCACCGAAGGGAGACACACACGTCCCGAACCTGCAGCTGAAAGCCGGCTATCGTCCGCCCGACTCGGACAAACACGGCAAGGATCCTCTCTACATCGGGCTTCCCTAAAGACTTTCATGTAAAACGTGTCGAATAACTGCATTCGCACCAAATTTGGATATAAAATAAGACGTGTTGTAAAACTGCTCTTGCTCGATCGACGCTGGAGTTTGAATACCGCACTACCAGGTCATCAGCGTACATGGAGTATTTAATTTGAAGGTTAATTCTGTTAATGTTATTGAAAATATCGTTAATCATTATTAAAAATAGGGTTGGGAAGAGGACAGACCCTTGAGGGACCCCGTGGCCCTGATTAAAAGTTGGAGAGTGTGTGTTTCCACATCTAACCTTAAAAGTTCTGTTTTTGAGAAAGTTAATAATTTTGCAAGTTGCCTTTATCCAGTCTTAATGCAATTAATAGAAGTGCAATTTTGTTGATCTGTCGAACCGGCCCTCAGATCGAGGAAGAGGGCGAGTGTGACGTCACCCTCCTGAAAGCCGCGCTAGACAGAGTCAACAAGCCTGACTAAGTTATCAGATGTTGAACGACCTGGTCTGAAACCGGTTTGAAATGGGGTGAGAATGTTATTCGTTTCGAGGTGAGTTCTGATATGTCCGTTTATTATGCGTTCTAATAGTTTACATGCACAACTAGTGACAGATATAGGGCGATCACTAGCAGGGGAAGAGGGGGTTTGCGTTTTTTTTAGATTTTGAATCAGGGTACTTTCGTGCCAAGATTCCGGGAAAGTGCCATCAAACCACATGGTGTTGAAAGCTGTTAANTTGTACATGCAAATATCCCGCGAAATATTGATTCGTATGCAAAATGTCACGTTGACCAGCACATTTTTATAATTATTTTGCAAATATTCACCAAACAACCTGCAACTAGTCCATTGTCTGGGTTGGGTATGCATTTTTTACTTACCATGGGTACTGGGCGGGCATGGGTATAGCAATTTTGAAATAATGTCGCTAAGCGTTATTTCTTACTTGACAACCAGATGTTTAACCAGGTAAATATATTTTGTTTAATGATATAGGACACTTACTTTGGCAAGTATATGAGAAAAATAAATCATGGTAAGTAATAGGGAGGAATATTTTTATTTAATCATGTCCGATCCTAAGTCTGATACAATATGATAATGTTGACCGCAAAGAGTTTGATATGTCCAAATCAACAGCAACACACAGGTGCCTGATATTATTTCTCGTTAAAGGGACACTGCCACCTTCCAAAAAATATCAAATGTACGCCGTCTGCGGTGCAAAATATGAAGTAATTGCTGCTCAACACGATTATGACCTTTGTCTCTCACAAAGATTGCTCAATTTCATGAAAATGCGTTTTAATATTTGGGCTGATGACGTCATATGAAGGAGTTTTGTGGAAAAAAATAATACCTTCACGCTGCCATAAGTATGACTAGTGTATGGCTAATGTATGGCCAAAGGTAAAACAAGTCGACTGTAATAAACATTTAGCAAAGAGAGACTACCGGGCATCGGCCACGGCCCCCCATTCAAATACATTGGGGGCTGGCGATGTTACAGATTGCAAAATCAAACTTGAATTTATATTTTTAGACCAGTGTTGTTGTTTTAACTACTGCCATACTTAATTTCGATGCCAAGCAGCCAAAATGGCTATCTCAAATATAATGTTAAGGTGGCAGTGTCCCTTTAATAGTATGAAAGTCAACATGCTAGGGTAATGGTTGCAAATTTTATTAAAACAATTATCTGCATCGGACATCGGGCTTAAAAATACATCGGGCTTCCCAACTACGGGAATTCGTGCTACCAGAACGCCCCGCTGCAATCGCTGCTGGGTCTGCGCCCGTTCCTGAATGAGATGATGTCGCTGGCCTCTGGCCCGCAGAACGACCATTGTCGCACGCTCAGCGCCGTTGCCAAGCTGATGGTCCTCCGACAGAGGGCCCTCAGCAAATCCGTCTTCAGCCACCTCAATGACCTGCGTGACGTGTTCGCTGACATCGACCGGCGTTGCCGCAGCTCGGAGATGCAGGACGCCAATGAGTTCTGCTGCGCCTTCTCGACAACGATGAAGGACGAGATCGACCGCGCGCCGGCCGCCGCCAACCCTATCCGAGACAACTTTCAGTATCAGCTCATCGATTATTACATGTGCACAAGTGTTCACGAGACGGTGCTGAAGCATCAGGAACATCGCTGGTCGTGAGCGTGCCCGCACCATCAGGGAAAGCGAGGCGGCCCACCCTGCAGGACGCTCTTGCGACTCTGCATTTGCGACCCGACCGGCGCCGAGTTGCAATCTGCCAACACTGCCACCACGACGAGTGTCGCGTCACCACCAAAATCAGCCAGCTGCCGAGGACGCTGATACAACAGCTAAACAGCTGTGTCTTCCTGGGCGAGGAGTCCAAGAAGATCAGGGCAAAAGTGGGCATCCCAAAGTTCCTGTCGCTGAACGAGTATGTGACCGATGATGCCATCAGGCCACCGGAGTGGAAATGTACAAAACCGTCCCAATGCACTCTGTCGGACTTCGAGGAGCCGGACCGGCCCGAGCGATCGTCCCACACCATTCATCATCACCGGCCCGCCCCGCACCGTCCTTCGCCCACCACTGTCCGCTCCCTCTCCCGCAGCCGCCGCCTCCCGGAGGCGCCTCGGCTCCTGCCGAGGCGGAGGGCTATCCGAGTCGAGCCTCGGCTCCCGCCGACCCCGTCTCCCGTGCGTCCGTCTCACCGCAGCAAGTGGCCGCAGGCAGAGGAGCGCTGCCGCCGGACCGCTGCTTTCACCGGGCCCCGCCACCACCGCCGGTCGCACGACCGAGCTGGGTGGTGCTGGAGGCTGTCCGACGCCAAGCCTCGCGGACCCGCGGAAGACGAGGACGGGAGCTGAGGAGGCCATCATGAGGCCCCTGGGGGAGGGAGAGCTGACTGATCCGCCGCGACGCAGGCGCAACCCGTCCGAGTTCTGCGTGGAGGACGACCGGCGGTGTGCTCGGTGACCGGCCCGGTGACAACACATACCGACTGGTCGGTGTGGGTCAGCCACTACGGCGGCGCCACCCACTCTGGCCACTACGTGTTCGGACTGTCAGCGTCGGCAGGACCGCTTGGTTCCCTACGATGGACCGTCACGTCAGCGTGTCGCGAGGCGGATGTGCTGGGGGATGGTCACCAGAGGAATGGCTACATCTTCTTCTACATGCACGAGGATCTGTGCGGCCAGGTGGCGGGCGCCAAGTCTACCTGCCGGCCGACCGGCATACGGCAGGCTGTAAGCGGCGGACCGCAGTCCGCAGTCGGCGCCGGTCCCATCCTGAAGGCCGCGCCGCTCCTGTGCTGAGTCAGGCGGCGGGCGGCGGACCGCAGTCCGCAGTCGGCGCCGGTCCCATCCTGAAGGCCGCGCCGCTCCTGTGCTGAGTCAGCCGGCGATCCGTGCAATGCATGTACCAGTACACGTGTCAGGACAGTTACTCTCATTATACATTATACATGTCTGATACAAAGATTCGGTTACATTGTTCGTGTTCGTGTGTGTATGTTTGATATTTTTGGTTGATTTTTGACGAAAATATACCAGAGAGTACAGAAAATTATCTGCCTTATCTGAATGGGCCTCAATGGGCATGGGTCTAAATATTATTAATTTGAATGGGTCTGGGTCTGGGCTTAGTGTTCATGGGCTTCGGTTGGGCTGGGCTTGAGGTTTGGGCAGCCATGATAGTCTCTGTCTTAGAGTATGGAAACCATGCAGATCGTGGCCTTCAGAGAGTTCAGAGCAATTCAGTCTTCATGGTCCTCTTAATGCCACCAGGACCTCATGGAAAGAACAGCTGGGAAGACCCCACAGAAAGCACTCTAAAAAAACAGAGGGCCCCATGGTCGTTCAAAAGGCCCTTTGCATGTCAGAGGGGCCCCTGGCTAGACGTAAGGGCCCCTGGGCGAGTCAGAACACAGAAAGGCTCAAAACATGCCAAATGGGCCCCTAGCTAATACAGAGGGGTCCCTAGGAAGGTCAGAGGGGTATCTGGGCAGATTGGAGAGGCCCCTGAGCATATCGTCAGAGCGACAAAGCAGTCAGCACAGTCCCTTACCATGTCGAAAGGCACCCTAAGCAAGCTGGAGGGCCCCTGGTCAGACCAAAGTATCCACGGTTCGTTAGAAGGGGTCGGAGGGCCCAAACTACGGGAAATGCACCATTCGAAAGCTGAGCTCACGCTGAATCGAGAGTTGAAAGTTTTTCAAAAATATATCGAGGACATTTTGTAATCAACATTTCGTTAAATATCGCGCCTTTTTCATTTCGTCAGGGCAATCGCGTATGGTACGACGAAATGCAGACTCATGACATGTCTTCTAATTCGTCAAGCTCTGCACGTCAAGGTCTCATAGAATACAAGGCAGTTAGATGGTTTGGTTGGTTGCACGGGTAACGGCTGCATCAAAGCCAAGCGCTCCCGATGTCAGCAATAAGGCGCACTCCCCTTGCGCCTGACGCGCAGAATCGCCCCTCGTGACACGCGAGCTCAGCACTGCGCGCCGCCGACCCGGCTTACTCAGTCACGGACAAACGGTGCATCGCATGTTGAAAACCCTAGCTCTGTTCAATAGCCCAGCTATTCAAGGATGTCGTGACAAATTTCCAGCCACCTCCGATTTCTAAAAATGAAATTTTTGACCATTGTATGCACCATATTTGCGAAACGTAGCCTCTGACCGGGACTGAGCGCCGGCCCGGCTCAGCCAACTTCGAGTCTGTACATCATGTGACGTCAGAGGCCACAGCACGGCCGTCGCCGGTCATGACCTGACCTTGACCGGCCAGCCGGCCCTTAGCGGCCGCGCCGTGGACTCTGACGTCACATCGTGTACAGACTCGAAGTTGGCAGAGCCGGGCCGGCGCCCAGTTCCGGTCAGAGGCTACGTTTGGAAAATATGGTACATACAATGGTCAAAAATTGCATTTATAGCTATCGGAGGTTGCTGGAAATTTGTCACGATCTCCTTGAGTAGCTGGGCTATTGGACAGAGCTAGGGTTTGCAACATGCGATGCACCGTTTGTCCGTGACTGGCCGAGAGCCCGTTCCGTAAGCCGGGTCGGCGGCGCGCAGTGCTGAGCTCGCGTGTCGCGAGGGGCGATTCTGCGCGTCAGGCGCAAGGGGAGTGCGCCTTAGTGCCGGTACCGGCAGCACTTGGCTTTGATGCAGCCGTGCAACGAACCAAACCAGCTAATGGCTTTGCATTCTCTGAGACCTTGGCCTTCAGAGCATGACGAATCGGAAGACATGTCATTTTCTATCTATCTAGTTATATTGTAATAGTCATCGGCTCTGTTATAAATGTGATTTAGTGATTGTATATTGTGAGATTGGATTTGTGAGATGTTTTGAAGCGCGAAAAGCCCAACACTGGAGACCTCAATAAAAGACTACGACTATGATTGGCCCGCGAGGTGGCGCTATCCCTTTAAGCGTGGCATTCCACTATTTTGCTTCAGTGGGGGGGCAGCCTGAGCCCAGGGGCTGTTACCAATGACTTTCGCACCATTAGTTAATAGTTAATCCCTATAATATACCCACCAATCGATAAAAAAAAAACATTTAGTAACTGCGGATGTCTTCCCCGAGACATGTTGCACTATAACTAATTATAACTTCAATCATTCATCTCTCAATCATAAATATTTGCTGACAACTTGAATATTTATATGAGGATAAATCATACTACCACAGATCACTACCTTCATAGTGTCCAACTTTGTCAATAGGGCATTAGTATCCTGCAACGTACTGCTAGTTCATGGAGCTTAACACTAAACCAGGATCAGTGTGCATCCATACGGTTCCAGAGGAAGTCCTACATGGTCCCACCACCCCGGTACTTAATTGGTCAAGCAGAGATCTAAGTGGTCCATACCCACCCTGACCTGGGTGTGCTTATTGACTGGAACTTTAAGTTTCACCAACACATCTCAAGCACCATTCATAAAGCAGGTGGTTTAACCCAAAACCTTTTAAAAGCAACAGTTTGCCGATCCCCTGACTTCATGATGTCGCTGTTCTGTTCTCTTGTTCGTCCAACATGGAGTACTGCTTCTGTGTGTGTTTGCCGGTTACGTGATGGACCTGCGCGTCCTGGAAGTCCGTGCACGACGACTGACACAAACACGTTGCTAGGCTGTCTGGGCCTCACACTACGCACTAGACTCGAACACTTAACATACCTCCAGTCCAGGGTAGACTCCTACGTGGAGACATGATACAGTGTTGGAAACTGTTCCATGGTAAATGTTCTATCGCTCCCACCGACTTTTTCGCCATGGCGCCCCAGTCAGGCACCGCACCAGAGGCCACAGTTTTAAAAGTCAGCCACATTCGTGCAGCAACAGATGTACGCAATGGATCTTTCGCAGCTCGCTGTGTAGGACCCTATAACGCTCTCCCAGATCAGTAGCCTTTTTCATAAAGATATTTACACACCGGTTGTATGTGTAGGTTGAAGATTCTGCTTGTACAACTTACACATTCAATACGTTTCATAAAGAATTACACACGCCGCGTAGGTATAATTGTAAATGTGCCTACATATAATATGTTTCTATAATATTATCATATGTTAATATAACTATATAAAACATATATGTGCCTACCACCAGGGGCGTCGCCACAGGGGCGGGGCGCCAGTCCCCCCCCCCCCCCCCCCCCCCCCCCCCCCCAGTCGTTAGGCTGGGGGATTATCCCCTCAGTTTTGGACAGTCTCTCCATGGCATTTATCGCACTTCACTCGAAACAATGCATTTTTTCAAATATCGATTAGCGTTTGGAGAAAAGCATGTGCTCGGCCTTTTTCCCCGTTTTACTTTTTTTTCCCTTTTGAAGGAATCTGCAGCAATTTAAGAACGTTTCGACAGGCAGGAAGACATGAGGCATTGGCGCGAAATGGGCTCTGTTGGTTGTTTACGCACACATTGTTGCTGTTCCTAATAAAAAAATATGTGTCTGCCTGTTCTGTGCCTGTCCCATGCAGTCGGGAGGCGGGGGGACGGGGGAAGCGTCCCCTGAGTTAAAAGAAAAATAATCAGGGGAGCGATAATATATAAGGGAAATAATAATATATATATTATTTATATATAATTTGCTTTACTTATATTTAAACAACAATGTGGTATTTCGTGGAACTCGAAAATTAAACTGCCTTTACTTACGTTAGTAGCCAGGCGTTAAAGAATGTGGAACACTAACATGCAACATGAACTTCAAATTAATTCTTATTCGTAGGAATGTTTTATGCAAAATGTAATGAGTGTATCAATATAGTTTTGGTCTTGTCTGGTCGATTTAATCGTACTTACTTCATTTTGTGGGGAAAAGGTCAATATTCCCGGTAAGGCTGTAACCATCAGTTTGCGTGGAAATGGCAGTGTGGATTTGGTTGATCTACAATCCCATGGCCGTCTTAGGTACGCCAAAATCTAATTTAGATGATGGGCGTGTTGTAACCAGTAGAATAACCGCCACAAAAGTTTGTTAAACGTTATCGAAGGCACCCACATAGGAACTTAGCGAAAAAATCCAAGAAAATGACAAGTTAAAACAGGCAACATCGTATGTAATGGCCTTCGCTCTTTTTGATCAGCAAATCACACTTGCGTCTTCATAGCGAATACAATCGTAATTGGCACAGAGAGGCAGGACAAGTTTTCTTTCCGTCTGTAATTGAGTCTCTAATGCGGATTTTATGCTTAAACAAGTAGTCCTTTGTAGTTACCTTCACTTAGACCGAGGGCAATACACAAATTTGCTATCTGATCATGAGTTAATAAACCAAACCAGATAGATGGTATGCGCAGATGCAAATAGGTGCGCTTAAATTGCCGTTTCATAGGGATGTCCATCCAAGAGACGATATAAGTATATTTATGTATGTATTATTGTATAGTATTTATTTATTAGTTACTTATATCGTTGCTCTTTGGTATTTATGCAAAACTAATATCATAAGCATGTTTCCTAATAGGGCAGGTGCTTTCAAATACGCTCATGATGGTTAAATTTGAAGAAAACCGTAAATTATCAACTTGCTTGGCAAGTGACGTGCATTACATAAGCCAACTTATAGACCCCCAAGAGTTTCTCTTACCACGTGAAATTTTGCAAGCATGCTAACAATTCAATGAACCAACTTGTGTGCAATTTCTAAGAAATTCGAAACAGAGAAACATATTTAGCTTGACCTCACTCCAAGGTCAATCAGATTGAATTTGCCAAATTTTAGGCTAATCAGGGGTAAATCATTATTTTATCATATCGTTGTTCTCTACCTCTCTCTAATGATATATTGTTTTTCTCTTAATGACTGTCTTTCTGTTGGAGATTAAATGAACAACGTAGTTTGACGTGTTTGACCTTGGCCCGTGAAATTTCGGTGATCCGTAATCTTGTGACCCCGTAAACCTGACACCATATAAACTCAGAAAACGAAAATCAGCCGCCCAAAAATAACCCCATAACCACTTTAGAGTAAAATCGAGCAGGGGTGTGGTATACATTTTCACTCTTACCTGTATTTGTCTGGAATTGACCAATATATCTAAAAACGCAGCGGGCCCAGACTGCCCTTGGAACTCCACTGAAACTTCCTTCCATTGTGATTTTTTTCTTTTTTCTTTACACCCATTTAATATAACCCTTTGCTGGCGTCCCTGATAGCACGACTTATCCAATCAAGAAGTCTTGCCCCCGATTCAATGGATTTTAAGCGCAACCCCTAGTCATTTATGGTGGCTTTTCAAAACTAGCTGTAATGTCATGGAACTAGTGTATGCTAATGTACTAGCCAAATGTAAAACAAGTCTTACTTTCATCAACATTTGATAAAAAGGGATGACGGAATCGCTTAAGAGGCTTACCCTAATACACTAGGGCCTTATTTTTGCAGATTCAAAACCAAAACTCAAATTTCTTTCGATAGACTCTGTGGAGTGTTTAACTTACTACAAATACTGCAATTATTCAATGGAAATCAACCAACTTGGCCATCTCAACTCAGAATCTAATTTTAAATGTAAACATTTCCCTTTAAGGCTTTGATCAGCTTCAACGGCTTAGTCAGGATTGGCAAGACTTCGATTCTATACTCTATAGGGCCCTTGGCGCTGAGAGAGTCCAAAACGGAGCATGAAGGGCCAGGTCTCGCCATGGTGGGGGGGCGAGCAGGGGCTCGCCCACACTCAGTAAAAAGTGTAGGGGTATGCCCCTAGAACTGCGAGAATTAGGGATTTTAGGCTTAGAATCTTTGACATTTATTTTCAAATATTTTGTCATCGCTCATAACGATGCGAAGCCAAAAGTTTTTGGGACGACGTCAAATTCGATACATCTGTTGATTTAGTTTTGTTAAAACAAAAGAGCAAAGAATGGCGACTCTTATTTTCCATGAATTATTGGTGTCCAAAATAGAGTTTCATGTGTATGATTAACATTGAGAAAATCTTGCTGTCACCCATTCATATGATAGAGGTTTCTAGACGGCAGTAGAGTTCGCCAGCGATTAGAGTTCGAATTTGCGGCCCCTTAAATTGCCTTGAAAATCGGTGTTCAGATAGAGATGAGCACGGTGAAATTAACATGGTGGAATCTGACTCACCCTTCACATGATAGTTGTGCGTTTAGCCGTCAATAGAGATTGCTAGCGACAGATTCGAGATTTGGCAGACCCCTTATATTTCCATAAAAATCGGTATCCAGATAAGGCGTGGATTAAACACTAGTGTGGAAGGTCACGTTCACCCTACAATGTGATAGTTTCGCGAGTCTAGACTCCAGCGACAGATTCAGAATTTGGCGGAACTCTTAGATTCCCATGAAACTTGATGTCTATGTAGAGTTCAAGGTGTAAATTAACACCGTGAAATCCGTTTTACCCCGCCTATTGAGTTTTTGGGCGTCTAGCCGCCAATAGATACTGAGTTCGCCAAGCGACAGATGCCCCCCCCCCCCCCCCACATGAAAAAAATTGAAAAAATCGCGCCGCTTCGCGCATGACTACGAACATTCGCGATATTCACGAAATATCGTTATGTTAATGCAAATTTTGAAAATGAAGAAAATATAATTTAATAAGGTAATTTGCAGTAATTGCTTGCCCAGGGCCCGTTTCCCTTTCATAAGAACTTCTTAGCAGACTGATTAAATAGCTAATTAAAATTTACGCGGACCGCTCGCGCGCTAAATAATTAAGTAGTACCTACTATAACATGGAAATCCATTATTGAACGGCTTGCAAAAACCGTTTTGTTTTCGTCATTCAGCCGATTCCACTTAAAAATTTGTGACACCCACTGCGAGTTGGTTTTGAGATAACTATTTGAGTATGTACTCTATATGTGTATATATCCGTAGCATGTATGCTACAAAATATTTGGCGTTTGGCGTTAAAGAAGGCTCTAATACCAAAAAAGTGGCCGGCCCAAACCGGGAGAAAAAAAAATGGAGTACCATTTTGGACAAAAAACAATACCCTAGACCAGACGAGCTGGAGGATCCACCAGTGTCCGTACCCCCCCCCCCACACTCAAAGATGTCGTGGCGACGCCCTGCCTTACCAACAATCCTACAAACTACCACATACAACCGGTGTGATAATCTTTATGAAAAAAGGCTACAGGTATGTGTCTTAGAAAAGTCTGTAGCTTTAAGGAAAATGCTCTTTCCTATTGTTTATGGGCTTTGGCGCGTCGACTGCTAGGTCACTTTGCTAAGAAGATGCTCAGTAAGCTTAGGTGACAGCACTGTTTGAATACCCCTCCCCTGAATACCCCCCCCCCCCCTAATAGACGATTTCTTAACGATGTGGTCATCATGTAGACGCTCGTATCCGTTCACTTGGGCCCACATCACTGCAGGTCTAGTGATCGGCGCGTCTTTTATATACGGGTTCCTCATTCGTCCTGCCTATTCTTACTTAGTCACCATCCCAGTGAGACAGGGAACCCTAACAGGTAAGTTGAACAGATAAGTCTCACCGATTCCTCGCGCCACCCATCGCCAAACTTTGTTTGCTCAACAGCTGATTCTGATTGTCTGCAGTACTTAGTCAGCATAAATAGAGTGTTCAACTTATACCTTTCATTCTAGGGGGACATTGGGAAACAAGGGTTTTGGGGTGGGGGAAGTTGAAAAGGGGGTTATTGGGTGAGGATGAAGATATTCAATTGAATGGTAACACCAACGATTTTCCATTAATATCTGTTTCAAAACTTAACTATTTTATCACCAAGTTAATTATTATGACATTCTGCATGTTTCCAGACACTTTTCTGTACCCTTATATTACAATTTCTTCCCGGAGAGCAGGCACAATAACGGTCGTCGAATAGGCTGCGCCGCAATGCCGTTGAGTCACGTGGTCAAACTAGCCAGTCATGTGACTTGAGTAAAAGTTAAAGTTAAGATGTACGGAATTCAGATAGGCCCTTGGCCTTTAGTATCCGTTCCAGTTGAGCATCCTGGGTAGTCTTTCTCTGCAGTTTTATAACGTCAGTACCGTGAAGCAGCTTAGTTCCACTGGCTGAACGGAGTTTATATAGCAGAGCCTTCTGCAGCATTTCAACACATCCCTAGACTGCGTAAAGAAAAAAGACATTCAAACACTGCTACCTACTAAAGTGAGGCTGCAGTATTATTATTATTTAAATCTGCAGAATTATTAATTATTATTTTTCAAATCTCCATCCCATTCGTAAACCACACAGAAGATAATCCTGACTTCCTAATCCCTAATCACATAGGTATGTGTTGAAATGCTGCGGGAAGCTACGCCACATAAACTTCATCCAGCCAGCGGAACTAGGATGGTACTGACAATAGGCTTGTACTGCAGTTCTAATTCATAGTTCATAAATCATATGCGCTATCATGTGACCCAACCCACACTGCTATGGATTTCAGACCCTGTGAGACCTCGTTTTTTACGATAACTTGTTAAGAAATGGCCAAATCCAAATCAAATTTACACACTGTCTATTTCAGCCCAGGCGCCGATTTCTGTCCATATAGTCTGTTAACAAAAATCAAACACTAGGTACTGTGCCATTGACGTTCATAACGTTTACTATTTGCTCTGATAGCTCATATTCACTAGCAGCAGGCTTCGTGACATAGGGTTTGACCATCAATTAAGCCTTGCTAGTCTTATCGTCATCATCGTCGGTAGTCACGTGCTGTTGAGGTCACAACTCACATCCTACATCACGGTAGCCTCTACAGTGGGGTCACTGGGAATTGGTTTACCGAGCAGATCTAACGTTACGAGTCAAAGACAATTACCATAATTTTTTATTTTTTGTTAACAGACTATACGGACAGAAATCGGCGCCTGGGCTGAAATACTGTGCAAAAATTTCATTCGGATTTGGACATTCCTTCTTGACAAACGCGGTCTCACAGGATCTGAAATACATAATAATTGCAGCGCAGTATTCTACGACCATGATGGTGGCAGGCGGGATTGTAGCACTCCCACTCCAGGAAGTAATTGTAAGATAAGAGTACAGAATAGAGTTTGAAAAAATGCAGAATGTCCCAATAGCTAACTTTTGGCGCAAATTGACCCAAAGGTGTTGGCGCACCGTTAAACCCCAATAAACAAACAAACCAACCAGCTAGGGATGAAATAGTTTAGTTTTGAAAAATAAAATAAAAAAACACTGGGAATATCGTTGGTATGACAGCCAGGGGGTCCGCGGGCATCCCCATAGGACTTATGTTAAAATCATGTGAATCTGGGAAGACAAACTCCGGCCGGAGGAAACCTGGGGCTCCAGGCTACCAGCTCAACGAGCTCAACGACGATCATGACAACAACGTTGATTGTGATGGGGTTGAGCGCGATCTTTTGGCGGGGTCGGACGTGCCTCGCCGAGCTCCCGCCCAAACCCTTTGTTTACCTACATTCGGGTGCATGGTCCACTGTATCAGCTTTAAGTTGAAACTTTAACTTCCATCAAGCCCTAGCATCCTTGAGTTCAGGTGGTTGGAGGCCAAATTGGCCACATTATCCTGAACCAAAAAGACGAAGAAATGTCAATGTACGGTCCGCCGGTCCGAAGCAAAAAAATGTATGCAAGCTACCACTCAAGGCTTGAGAGCAGCGGGCAAATGTTTTGTCAAACGGGAGCAAGGAAGGGATCGTCGATATTCGTGCTCAATCCACTTCGTAGTAGACTTCGATAAACGCCGAAAACAAAATCGAGAGCCAACAAAAGGAACCACCGAGTTGGAAAAGGAAGTGTGACGCTAGTCAGTGAGGTAGAGAGCGAAAAGTTCTGGATCTCGTCGGCCTCGGACACAGAGTATGGACCAAAAACTGTCAGGAACTATGATGAAAATAGCTTCGACCTGGGACCTAGTTTAATACCCGAACTCTAGATCAAATAGCGACGTGGGAAGTCGGAGCAGACGACGTATTGTAAAGGTGGCCCAGGTAAGGGAGTTTGTGGCGAGCAGGTAGAGGATGGGGTACAATGTGATAAATGTAGCTCCTGGTTCCATGCGGTCTGTCAAAAAATACCGAAACCTGCTGTTACAGCTCTAAAGAAATACAAAGTGCTCTCATGGCTTTGCGATGATTGTAAACCAACCATAGGGGCAAACCAGAGCGACCACTCGACCAGGCTCGAGAAGCAGCTAAATGTTCTTGAAAAAGCGATCCGTGACCACATGAAATTGGTTGAGCCGCAACTGATCACTCAAAAAAACATTCAGTCACTTGAGAGCAAAGTTGAAAGTCTTGACGCAGCAGTGCTGAAGCAGGTGAAAATGATGGAGATTTCTATGAGGGAGCAGGAAAGGGCAGTAGATGATCAGGCAAGGCTGTTGAAACGAACCTTTGCTGACCAGAACTCCCAAAAAACCTCCTACGCAGATATGCTGAAAAGTACTTGCACCAATGTCATAAAAGAGGTAAATACCAAGTTAGATGCCCTGCCCAGTCAAGCATCCCAACACAGCAGCTCCAGTACTGTCCGTGAT
>VOPJ01004938.1:0-13103 GCA_014673585.1 Semibalanus balanoides | reverse complement strand
TTAAGGGGGTATAACGCCTTCGGAAAATTATGAGAAGTGATGGAGATGAGAGCCACTCATCTGGGCACTCATCTAATCAATCCACATACTTTCTCAAGGCGGTATATTCCCTTTAACTGCTGTGCCGGCCAATCCAGTGGGACGCTAATTTTGGAACCAATAGTAGGTACAGTACAGATGTGGCGCTCGGTAGGCAAACTCAGCCCCCTTTCATCTGCCACGTGACCATAAGTGGGCGGAGCATTCCCTTCTGTCTTTGTATGCCGGGCACGCACTTCTGTGTTTCGTATGTGGACAATAGCGAGAGAAGATGGTCTCTGTTTTTTTGCTTTTTTCTTTTATGCCGTTGTGCCGCTGTGCAAGAGTGAAAAGTGAATACTGAGCCAGCTGCTTTGAGTTGGGCCAGCCGGACCTGTTAAGCACGTGAAGTGTGTCAAATCTGTATTGCCGGAAAAACGACCCGAGTTGATAAGTTTATGATTTCTGGAGTTGTTTGAGATTTGCATCCGAGCAGTTACCAAATACTGAGATGCAGTATCGGATATGCGAGATAATCAGGCCTTTTACGACGTTTTTTTTTTTTTTTTTTACCGGATGTGTATGTCGCAGTCGGTGACTATTTGCTGAGACAGAGAGTATGATGATACAAGCTGTTCAAACATTTTCTGTGGAGCATCCGTGTCGTCTAATAAATTACAGTTAAAATCTCTAGTAAGGATCATCTTGATTCCGGGAAATTTTAGCAATAGGTACGCTCTGGAGCTGCGCCTATAATGTTCCGAAATCCGCCTCGATTGCAGCGGCCGGGCGGCGAGGCGGCCGGTACACGGTGGTCAGTACGAACAAATGACCTTGGTGGTCAGGCTTGACGTCAGTCCAGGTGTCTGCAGCTTACTGGCTGGATCTGACACGTCGGGAGCATGGCGGAAAATGCGGTATGGGCCACGCTGACCCTGAGACAGCCTCTGATTGGACAGTTGTAAACAAACACTTGTACGGTATCGAGCGTTGCAGATCGTATTTAGCGGGCACTGGAGTAGAGGCTATTCATTGTTATAATAAGTTGCGCTTCACACCTCTGATCTCAGCGTTAGCAGCATCCATATGTTTGTTTCAATTTTTGGTCTGATTCTCGATATTGAAGACTTATCTGCACGGTGGATAATGTTATTCGGTTCCTATCGGATTCTTTGGCAGCTTCGCAAAGTGTCGGTGTTACTACTCTATTAAGACGCCTTAACCCTATTACTGTCGGAGGGGAGGGAGGGGGGGGCGAATCGGCCCCTTAAAGGTTTTTCGCGTACAGTTCATTCAACATTTAACCTAGAAGTAAGAACCTTTTAACTTGCTTACCTTTCTTAACATTGCATTGCGCGTCGAATGAGTTGCTTTTTCTTTAAAAAAAATAAGGAGGGCTCCAGGACCGTTTTAAGAGGGGCGTGTTCGTCCGTTTTGATCCAAAACCTTCGCGTGGTTAATTACTCGTTCGTGGATAGTTGTGTGTTGTAGCAAAGTATAAGCGAAAATATATATCGGTAAATAATTTATTTTTCTTGCAGGTGGCGATCTTGAAACTTAAAGTTTGTGATTCTTAAGATAATTTTTTTTACTTATTTTTATTTGAAAATGACGCATTTTTTCTATTTTCGTGAAGTTTTAAAAACCCGGAATATATGTAAGAAGAGACACCCCAGTAAGTATCTGTATACAGTTTCAATTTGTTATCTATATATGTGAAGACCTAAAGTCAGGTTAAATGCTCACCTTCCATCATGAATATATGGTGAAAAATGCAAAATCATTGTTTAACACATTATATCCATCCAATTATTTCAGTATCATGTCATCTTAGGCAGGGGTGTAATTTTTCCAAAATGATTGTGGGTGCCCAGCCTAATGGGCGCCAAGACTTAAAGGGGCGCCAAGTCATAAAGGGCACCACTATCTTTTTCTTCTTCAAAACATGTTTTCTCTCCAGATTTTGATCACTTTGACAGCAAAAGGTCGCTTTTGGTGATACATTTGTATATCGGTATTCAACGTTTATTTTGCTATGTTTCGTTAGAGGGGCGCCATTCCCATCGCTGGCGGCATTGCTGGTTGCCTCTGAATAGCACAACCTCATCTATAATTAACCCTCGCCCTGGTGAGTGGGGTCATTTTGACCTTCCCCTCCTTGCACTTTTTCGGAAATAGTGGGAACACTGCGACGTGCAGCGCCGCCAAATTCGGTACACGTTTTCGGTTGTCAGATAACCGCAGCTGTTGCCCGAAGTTTTAGGTAATACATAAATATCAGATATCAGGACCTTGATAATTATCTGTAGTTCTATATAGCGGAGGCGCCGTCCACTACGGGAAGGGGCGCCGTCACTGCGCCAGAGGATTGCCGTGGTTCCAAAGGGATTCTGGCATTCACCATGCATTTACCTGGTACTCGGTACGCCACTATTAAGGCGGGGCTTTTCCACGACCTTCACACCCCTACTGGCCCTTATTCAGGTGAATTCAAATACGTTCAAAGGACGCTAGATGTCCCTAGTGTTGGAAGTATTTTTTGTTACAGCTACACCACGTTGCCGTACCATCCATCAGTCGCGCGGGGGAGACTTTGACAGGCGTTGCCGCCCCTTCCGCGCCCCGCCCGAGGTCGGCTGAGTCGAACCGGCCGGCACGGCCCCGTCAGACCGACTCGCGGTTGCAGAACGGGTTTTGGGAGGCAAGCGGGGAGGGGTAAGGGCCAAATAGTTCTTGCTCGTCGATTATGCAGCATTTGGAATTCAATTTCAAAGTGATACCGACGACATTTGGAAGCCAAGACTTTGTGATTGATTTTATTGCAAAATTATTTTGATTGAATCATGTCATTTTACGTTGAATCATTCAACGAATCGATTCACCCCTCATGAATGATTCAATGAATCATGAATTGATCATTCATTCAAAGGAAAATTGGCCGGTGATTGAATCACCCCCCTCCCCCCTTTCAAAGCCACAAAAAAACATTCTTTTAGGGGAGACTATACAAGTCTTGCGCAGTTATGCCATCTAGGCCCCCTGGATCAAAAGGACTACGCCGTCCCGTAGGCATCCCCGTAGGGGTGCCCGCGGCGCGGCGCCACATGTGACGGGCGCGCTGATTTTCCCTAAACGACGCTGGCCGGTGCCGGCAGAGGGGATATGAGAGAGCCTCGGAGGGTGGGATACTTTTACAATACTGTTGCACGTTGATTGAAACCAGATTAACCGTGCTGTACAGAAAGAGTTGCAGAAATATCCAATAGTTGCTTCTGCGTACACTATTCTGGTTGGGAAAATGAATAGCATCCCGAGTGAGACAAACATGTCCAAAACAGACACTTCGTTGAGCATGATAACACATCTCAGATTAGTTACACTTATTAGGACTAACATTACCGCCTGACGCGTGTTTACACTTTTTACACCAAGTATATTTCACTGAGCCGAGAACATTCGCGGGTCGCAACGAGGGTCTTGTTCGGACAGAAGCGAGTGCAAGCAGCGGTAATGCCGGCAAGACTGTAGCAACATCCATAGTTAGGAGATGATGGAGTCAATTGAGCCATTGTTTTCTTCGTCGAAATGGCAGACAAACTAATAAAGATAAGCGAGTTCTTACATATGCACCGATAGGCGATAGTGTGGTCTTTTGTCCACCTATCTGATTGCTACCTTTTCAATTTATTTTGTATATTGTTTTGTTTTAAAAATGGTACGAACAAATGCTACGTGTTGTTCCAACTTAATTACATGTGTGGGCAGGTTGATCCAGCCGTTTTCGTTGGGCAAGTTATGCAAGTTGCACATGCAGAGAAAGAATAGATTGAAACATCAGCTGATTCCTGTAATTCCCTTGGGCTATATCCAAGGTATGCTTGCTTTGGTTTATATATGGTAAGGTAAGCATCAGTCATTGCAGACATGTGCATGGATCGAAAAACGGATCTATGTGATCCCAGAGGATCTGCTCAACGAAACGCAGTTTGGATTTAGTCAGTTTGACAAAATTGAGTTCAGTTACTCGATCATCTATTGCCGCCAGCATCTGTGTAGGTTTTACCATAGAGGAGAGGAGTCTCTGTCGCCAATGAACTCTAATGTCACTGGCGATCTAGCGTCTCGAATTGTTGAGGGGGAGGGGCATTGATCTGTTCATCAGCAAAAATTGTAGACTGGGGTGGTTTGATGGTTGGTTGTGTCGGGTTGTCCACGCAATAGTTCGTGAGCGGGGGGGGGGTGCTCGTGTGCTGAACGAAAAAAGTCGTTGCACCGGGGGCTATCATGTCCTCAATGCGAACAAATTATTGACGCGGGAGATAAAAGTTTTTCCTTAATTCATTACTCTTGACAGCTAGCGCAATAACACTTGCGGGAGGCCGTACTTCTAATTGAATAGCCCCAGGCCTGTGGGGGATTTTCCCCTTAATCCACCCTGGGTTGCACCAGTGAGTATGCAAGCGTACGATTGTAACTCACGTCTTATGAGTAACTGACTATGACTATGTAATGTTGTTTGTTTCCACAAAAAACAAGACGTGTCTGTGTTTGTGTAGCATGAGGTGTTTTTGTGTGTTTTACTCATATATAAAGGTGCGTGGCATGGATGTTTTGAAATTAAACATGATGATTGACAGAGTTGATGGAAAATACCTGAACGCAAATACACAGAGATAATAGAGACTACCGGAGTATCCCTGTAACGACAACGGAAATTTTTACTCGTCAAATATTCACTGCTAGTCGCGGCCGCCAGCCGGAGTCACTTGCTCGTCTCGACTTTTAGGCGCGCGCCCTTTGGAAGGGCAGGACCGTAAGCCATTTTCACCCGTCTCCCTCGCCCCCTCCTCAAACGCCTCACCGCACCCCATCGTCTCACGGAGGCGGGCGTTCTCGAATTTATCCGGGCTTCTGGCGCCCAGTCCAAAAGCGCTACTGTGCCCATCTACAGGGGAATACTGTGAAACAGTTGTAACACGAGGTGTATTTTGGAATAAAGCGTTTGCATAACCGTTTAAAAACGTGCAAGGCTCCCTGGATCATGAGCATTTTCGGAAACAGAGGAAGTTGTCAAACATTATACACGTTCCGTTTGATCGGTTGTCTGGACCTGAGTAATTCATAGCCAAAACTGCATGCAACGTTGCAAGGAAAATGCTCGGTGATATCGAATAAACCAGGTATAAAATAAACTTATGTGCAAAGCTGATCAAAGAAACATGCACTGTTTGCACGCAGTTTAAGTTTGCCCCGTGAGACGCTGTGAAGTTGCGTCTACTAAAAAAACTTCTGCAGTGCATTATGTTGCAAATGAGTGCATATTTTGTGCTTGAACAATTTTGCCAATGCAGAACTATGTTCAACTCCATAGTAATTAATTTCATAGACGTGGAGCAAAAAACCCCAAGGACCCTTTTGTATGAGAAGCCAGGACAGCCTTCCATAGGTTTAACATAAGCAGGCCGCGGAAGCGCACCCTTAACAGTATAGGCGCCCAAAAGGGCGCCCATGTGGTTCATTAGGGCGCAATATGTATTGTGGGTGCACAGGCCAGATTGTGGGTGCAGGTGTACAAATAAGGATTGTGGGTGCCCGGGCACCACAAAGAGATATAAAATTACACCCCTGGCCGGAAGGGCGCCGCCACTAGCCGGACGGGCGCCGTACCTAGCCGGAGGAGCCCCATCATTAGCCGGAGGCGCACTCACAGCCGGAGGCGCCGTCATCTGCCGGAGGGGCCTGTCACTAGTCGGTGGAAGCGCCGTCACTATCCAGAGTACTAGCCGTAGGGCGCCGTCACTAAGCCGTAAGGCGGGGCCGTCACTGGCCGACGGGCGTCATTCACAAGGCCAGTAGGCCAGTCACCGTCGGAGGGCGCCTCACTAAGCCGGGAGGGGCGCCGTCACTGGCGGAGGGACGCCGTCACGGGCCGAAGAGGGGCAGTCACCAGTCGGAGGGGCGCCGTCACTAGCCAGAGGGACGCCGTCATAAGTCGGAAGGGCGCCGTCACTGGCCGGAGGGGCGCCTTCACTGATCGGAAAGCTGCCTCGAGTCCAATTGACCTGGTTATCACCTGCATGGCCTGATACTCGGTACGCCATTGTCAACAGGGTGCCCAAAAGAGCGCACATGCGGTCCATTGGGGCGCAATATTTATTGTGGGTGCTCAGGCCGGATTGTGGGTGCCCAAATCAGGATTGTGGGTGCTCGGGCACCCACAAAGAGATATAAAATTACACCCCTGAATTCTTAGGCGCTTCCCGATGACCAGAATGTTATTTTTAGTCAGTGACCATTTGAAAGGTCATGCAAGGTCACGAACACTTTGTTAATAACTCGTGACAGGATGGCCGCAGGGACTCGCAACTGGTCCTGAAACGTTTGTCATGTCAATACGCATCTTTTCATATGCAATTTGACCGACTCACCTTGACCTTAGCACGGGGCCAAATTTGGGAATTGACCGAATTGGTATGTTTCGAAACGCAAAGAAGAGAGAAACACGATGGTATCAAATTTATTATACTATGAATATGCATTAGGTAAAAAGTTATTTCCGAACGAAAACACTTTTGCTGAAAAACAGGTTTGTTTATATTTGATGACCTCTAGAACCAAAACCATTGACCTGAGGTCATTTCTGATTATTTTCTTCCGAAAGACAATTGAAATGGCTTTCCAGTGTTTTTTTAATCTCTCAGTTCCCATAGTTTTCGAAATGACAAGGTTTCCTGAAAAAACTTCATATTTTGGCAAATATGAGCTTTGATGACGTCATTTGACCTTGAAGATATTGACACAGGGTCCCAACATTTTTACAGAATGAAGTTCTTTGTAGGGCCTACCCACACACCAAATTTCATGATTTCGGACTTCCGACATAACCATTTAAAATACAAACAGAATTTGTCTTTTCCGTTTTCCGTTAGCTATTTGCTGCGAAACCTTTTCTTTTTCTACGATTTGTCAAATATTTATCGTTTTTCTCAAACATGACATCACTTAAACAGCATTATCTCCCAAACCACTCAATAGATTTCAATGAATTTTTGACAGAGTACGCATAAGCGTTGTAAGTTCAGCTACTGCAAATTTCAGAAAGATGTGCAAGATGTGTAAAAGTTATTATACAAACTCATGGGAGGGGGAGGGGCTGTCAGGCATCCCCATAAGGCGAAGGTTAAAGGAAATAGTTCACCTTGGATTGTTTTTTTTAAACACAATTTGATTATATTTTCAAATACAACTTCTTTTCATGATGTCAAAAATAGCCATACATCGCGCCCGATCAGACAGCAAGGAACCCGTAAACTTATTAATTTCATCCGACAACTATACGGGTCGTACCTCGCTACGCACCAACCTGCTCTACTCTCAGGTCATCGCTTTGGGCCTCTACGTCCCATCCTCATACTTCTCTGCATCTTCTATACTTCTAGCTGCCGCTAAGAGTCCATGCGTACCTGTCTCTCTATTATCCTTCCTGTCCCTACGGTTGTGCTAGGCCCACACTTATTCTTGCACTACTTCCTGGTATTTTTAGGTCCCCCTCCAGGTTCTGCGTCTCCGTCCAAAATAACTGCCAAATCACTCGGTGCTGGCTACAGTGACGCTCCTTTCTTCGCTCTCTACGATATCTACATCCTCTCCATGTGTCAGGGTTTTCTCTCATACACACGGCTGCTACTCTCACAACCTTCCTATCTTTTCCTCCCAGCTTCAATTTTATTCCTCCCATTGTCTCTCTGAAGACTGCTGATGTGCACTATTCTCGGTTGAGTTTAACAGAAACTGTGAACTTCGGGTGTAATCAGCAGTAACCACGGTGGCCTTATTGTGAGCATTGTTATTGTCATCTATAACGCATTGCAAAGTGCGAAAATGAGCCTCTGTCTATAGTACGACTCACTTTCTGTTAGATCTTCTAGCTTAAGCAGATCTTAGACATATGATGTCAAAATGTAAGTCAATTCCAACACTTACATGTACGGGCATACCTACATATTTTTTCATGTTCACCAACGTATTAGCAAATCGCAGGGGAAATAGTTATTGCAAACGCCCTATTTTCTTAAGGAGTAATTTAGATGGGGGTGTGAACTGTGAAGTGACGTGCCAAACAGTTATTGAAAGTAGATTGATAATGGTCTCACGATCAAATACTAACGTGAATTCTTTTATACAGTACTTCTTCGTAGTCACTCTTTCAACAATATGCTGCAGCTGCGCCAGCATTCACCCACGAACCTATTCCAATAAGACACTGCGCAAACGCGGTACATGAGGTCTCAGCCGAAGCGCTATCATGGACCGAGGGGGTTCTGAGCCACACAACGTGTGGGAATGAGCCATAATACCAGACGATTAGAACACACCGTGAGGCATCAAATCGCAGTTACTTGTTTCTTTACATCTCAAGCTGGGTGCATATTGCCGAACACAGGAACCATAATGTATTGTTAAACCGACGTCTCACATATTGTACAAAAATAGCGGAACAATCTTTTGCTACATACAACCATCAAGCGTTCTTGGATTCACATCGCATGCCCCTCTCCAATAAGAACACCAATGCTTTCTTCTGCATAGCTTCAGCAGAAAGTCATACCCCGATGAGCAACACCACCACACCAGCGCCTACCATCGACTCCCTCTACACTAACCATGCGTGGCGGCGAACCTGATACCTCCCTCCCTCCCCCTGCAGCGTCTCCTGGCCGCCTACTGCGCAGCGTCTCCTCTCGTCTCCTCCTGCAGCGTCTCCTCTCGTCTCCTCCCGCAGCGTCTCCTCTCCTACTGTGGCCTGCCGGGCTCAGGCAGGCTCGTGTTGTAGTACCGCATCTGCGTGGGCACTATGGCGCGCACCTGGTCGGCCGTGAGAGAGTGCTTGGTCCGTAGGTGTGTCCTCAGACCGGCCACCTTGCTGGCCACCAGGCCACAGTAGACGCACGTGGTGCCGCCCGTATGTACCTTGACGTGGTGCAGCAGCGACTCGCGGCTCTGGTACGTCCGGCCACACGTCTTACAACGGTGCACTTCTGTGGGGAGGTCAGAAAAGGTCAGGTCAAGCCAGGGTAGGGCAGGACAGATCACAGTAGAGCATGACAGGGCGGTGCAGGACAGGACAGGTAGCCGAGATATAAGTCCGGTATAAGACGATGTTGTGTGGGTAATTTCGTGGACTGAACAGGTGTGTGCACGTCAAAGTGTACAGTGATACCCAGAGTTATATTTGCCTTGAGATCGCCAGTGGTGTGGCCTCACACCACACACCAAATGGCAGCTGAATCGGTGCTGCCGTTTCTCAGCTATAGCACGATAACGTCTAACACTCCTGATACGGCACGTGTCACCCGCCATGCCCTCACGTGAGACGAAACATGTCAATAACAAGCATAGTGGGATTAAATGGGGCTATCAGAAGGTGAAGATCGCTTGTCAATCGGATACGGGAATTCCAATGATATAAGCTTCTGAAGAACGTTACGGTCGGGTCGGTCGCTTATATGTAAAAAAGGCGGATTGAGTGAAGACTCGCTCCGCGCTTCGCGCTCGCTCGTAATTACTTTTCGTACGTCCTCAGTTGCTGGTACCTTCTCTCAGCTAAAAGTTGTTTCTGAATGTCACGGTTGACCTGGAGCTCAGCATCTTTCTGGTAATCAGAAATCTTTTGGTGCAGTAGTTCGAGCTCTGCTTTTTTTCTTTTTGGTTCCATTTGGGGAATATTCCACTTTCCATTCCTGATATATCTTATAAGTTATGTCGAGGGCGGAGGGATTCACTATAATCCCAGATTCAACTTCAGGATCCGGGTACACCGGTAAGTACTTTCTATGCATTAAAAAGATGTACAGTCTAGGGTAAATGTTCTGTCCACTTCATCACCTCAACCGATGACGATGTTCCCGGTGAATAAATCATTCGAAAAAACGGTAAATAGCAGTCCTTTCAGTGCTCTATTCGTATGAATCCTCCATTTCCCTGGGGCGATGTTTGTTTTCATCTGACGGAAGCTAGCATAGCATTCTTAAAAGCATTCTTCTAGCATTCTTAAAAAGCTTTGGTTAAGCGCACCCGTTTAGTTCAATGTCAACTTTGTCAATCGTGCTTGTTGTTTGGTCGCACAGATGCAGTGAAATCTATGAAATTATTTTTGCCCTCGCCCCTGATACCGGGGGAGAGGGCTTTAGTTACTGCATTGGGTTCCACTGCGTGCAGCACCGACAGACAGAGGCAGAAACAGCGGACATAACTTTTGCACGGAGAGAACATTTACCCTAGGGCCTAGACTGTACGGTTGTTGTCCTCAATCATGTAAAACTTTTCTTCTTTCAAATTTCGATATAAATAAGTAATGAAGAACGTATAAACAGTTGTCAATTATAACATTGGTGTCGCAGAAAATATAAATTGCTAATGCACTATTTCTTACGATATTTAGTAGGTACGGTGACAGCAAATTATGGATAGGTTTTATTGGTGAACATTCCAAATCAAATGGCATTTCATACAAGTGTTTTTCGTAGTCACCACACACACATCACACACATCACACACACTGCAAACCTCGAGGCTCAGCGCTCTCCCGACTGAGCCACTGTGGTATACAAGCAGACGATAACACACGTGACGTCATCAAAACCTCAAGAGAACTTAGATAAACTGGTGCGCTTAAACAAAAACAGCAACAGTTGTATTGCTACGCCGACGCCTCAATTTAATATCCCTCGAACCGAAAGGGGTCTGAGCCAACATATAACCGACGGGGGGAGGATAACCGCCCCCAGAGATCTCGAAAACTACGCAACGTAGGAGAAGCGGAAAACGGTGTTGGGTAGGCCGTGACGAGCACTAGAGAAAATACAAAGAAGATTTTCGATTAGGTCAATATTGAGGTCTTCAGAGGTCAAAACAGGTCAAATTTTCCCATCATTCGAGTAAATTGAGCATGACTTCACATAATCCGGGCTAGCTCGGTAACTAAGATAGCTAGGAGCATACGGGAAAAATCTGTAAAATGCCCTTAAAACGCTCTTTCTTGGACATGTCATCAGATTTGAGATAGGGTCAATAATTGAGGCTCCAGAGGCAAGGATGGATCCAGGAATTTTAGGAGAAGAGCCGCAGGCCAATTTAGGTGCGCCTTCAAACAATCCAGGGGAGCCAAAAGGGTCTGAGGGGCGCCTGTACTTCTGATAGGGGCGCCAAAGTGGTTGGAGGGGCGCGCCTTGTAGTCAGACTAGGGACGCTAAGTGCTCACGGGCTGTTCGTCGCCGGGCGCGGCGCCCAGGCGACGAACAGCCCGTGGGGCACCCTTCTGGCGTTCTGGCAGAGGAGAGCCCCGGCCTCTGCGGCCACACCCTGGATCCGCCCCTGTCCAGAGGTCAGCAAAGGCAAAATGCCAAATTTCATGGAAAACGTCTTTTGCTTTTTATTTGTAAAAGCTAGAGCAACGCTTTTGCATCATCGTGTTTTTCTCTCGTCACGGCGCATCGAATCACATATCTGATGACCTAGCTAGGTTAAATTAAAAAAATACCTGACCTTAGGTCATGTCAAGGTCAAGTCAATTTTGATATCACTTGATAACAATCGATAAGAGCAACAGAGTGGCGGAAACCCTACCACTCTGCCCAATATAGACGATGAGTTATTGTACAAAAAACCATATGCCCTGGGGGCACATTGGATTTGACCTCAAAGAGGTCACGGAAGAAAATTAAAACATACATTTTTCTGCTTAGCTCCAAAATAGTGATATTAGTTAAAACTGACCTTAGCTAGGTTTGTTCGATTGGTGCGCATATCAATTTTCGAGGGCACGAAATTGACATGACCTCAGGTCACTGATATCAACAAATCCGAGATCACCAAACTGTAGATACTATGTCCTTATTACACACTGTGAGTTTGAAACTATTTAGTTAGCCACTGTAGCTTTAGCATGATGTCAAACTTTCAAGAACGTGACTTGAGGTCAGTTCATTTAATGTAACTTGACGATGATGATGATGATGATTGGGGCTTTAAGGCGCCGCAACAAAATAATGTAATTTGACGACGTGACCTTAACAGTTAGGAGGTCAAATCTTTTACAAAGTGTAGGTGATTGATGCCCAAACAGCTGTGCAAAACTTGGCGGCGCTGCGTCTCACCGTTTTCCCGCTACTCGTAAAAAACTCAGGGACATAGGCGTATCAGGAACATAGGCGTAGGAGCCTATAGGCCAGGGGGAGCAACTGCCCCCCAACATGTTCGGATTTTAGCATTACGCCTATGGACGTTGCATGGAAAGAATCTACTTCAAAAAGCATTTTGCCCCCCCCCCCTACGCCCCTGGGGGCGGATATCCGCTCCCCCGTCGGTGCGCGGGATATTGTACAAAAACATAGCGGAACAATTTCGTGTCGCATATAACCATCACACAACTGGGAACACATCGCATGCACCTTTCCCATAACAACACCAATGCTTTCATCTGCATAGCTTCAGCACAGTGTCATACTCACCCGGATGAACAACCCTACCACACCATCGCCTATCACCGAATCCCTCTACACTGGCCAGTAGTCATGGGCGGCGGCGGACTTAATACATACATAGTACATACCCTCCCTCTGCAGCGTCTCCTCACTTGATCCCTGCAGCGTTAAATATAGAGTTTCCTCACCGCCAGACGAGGTCTCCAGGCGGGCTCATGTTCAGGAGTCCCGCATCACGAGTGGGCACTATGGCGCGCACCTGGTCGGTCCGTGAGAGAGTGCTTGGTCCGGCAGGTGAGTCCTCAGGTGGGCCACCTTGCTGGCCACCAGGCCACAGTAGACGCATGTGGTGCCGCCCGTGTGCACCTTGACGTGGATGCAGCAGCGACTGGCGGCTCTGGTACGTCCGGCCACATGTCTTACACCGGTGGCATTTCTGTGGGGAGGTCAGGTCAGAGGTCAAGTCATGGCAGAGGGCAGATCAGGGTAGAAGCAGTGCGGGGCGGGGCGGGGCAGGGCAGGGCAGGAAGTCAGGTCAGGGAAAAGTAGGGCAGGGCGGGACGGGGAGAGGTGCGACAGCGGGTCAGGGCAGGACAGGACAAG
>VOPJ01004937.1:0-13106 GCA_014673585.1 Semibalanus balanoides | reverse complement strand
ATGAGATCCTCGGGCAGCTTGATGAGGGTGTAGCAGGTGTTGGTGACGTTGTACTCGAGGCGCGCGCAGGGCAGCGTGGCCACCACCTCGAAGCCCTCTGCGACCTCCAGCTGTACGTTCACGTTCTCCAGCAGCTGGTCGTTCAGCGTGTTCTTGCAGTCAAACTGTGGCGACAGAGAGGAGACGTCAGACGAGCAGAGACGGATGATAAGGGGAAAGAGTGACAGAGGCCGAGGGATCAGGCGGAGCAGCGACAGAAACGCGAGGGGAGGACATCCGGGAGACGAAAGGAGGAGGGTAAGAGTAAGTGAGACGACAGGTCAGAGGAGCGGATCGGGGGAAGGGCCAGGGCGAGAGAGACAAAATAATCATGCAGATAAGTGCACGAGGTTAAACAGCAGATTACATGGTATGGGACCCTGAGGGGACAGGAAGCGAGGGGGGAGTGATAAAGCATTGACCTCTAGTGAATTTAAAAGTCAAATGCGGGAAAATCAATTTTAATAAATTAACCTGTTCTGATTTAATCACAGTTCAGCAAGTGCCGCGACTAAGCTTGTTGTCACAGCACACATTGGCCAGTCGGGTTTACCGATGGCGGTAATGGTGGGCGAAACTCGCACATAAGGCCATTGTTATTCAAAACCAGACGAGCTGAAGGCTTGCTTTGGATCCTAACGCGCGCATTTAGCTCTGTGGATTAATACATGGCGGCCTCTCGGGAAGCTCAGATCAGATGCTTGACTGTGTGTTTCTCTGTCACGGCATTTGGCAAGTGAAGCTAACCAGCTGAACCGATCCTAATGATGGCCTAGGGGAGCCACGACTACTCGGGTTATCTGGCGTCCGATCAACTGGACCGAGTTCGACGTAGGAGACACCAGTCGATGCACCAATTTGGCATACAGATTATGATGCCGATCACGAGTCGATCAGCGTGGCGTGACATACGCTAGGCGCAACGCACCACACCGCTGCAGGTTTTAATCCGGCAATGTCACGGGTCACACGGGTCGCGGTACGAACAAACAAATAGCAGGTAAGATTCAGTCCCACGTTGACCTTCAATTGTTTGGCAAGGTGATCGTGAGGGGTGCACGTTGCATCCCCTGGCGCATGCAACGAGCGCTTTCTGGTACCATCTAATCAATGTTTGGTCCCCCTCCAGTACAATATGCACGTGTCACGCTCACTGAGGAGCGGAGACAGACGGCGTACAGCCCGTGCCCGAGGCTCAGATTCATCGCTGCCAATTCTGAGCACTTCAAGTGGGAAACTTCGGCAATGTAGCGGCCCGGGTCGCTGGAAAAACACTTCAAGCACCAGCCGAACGTGCGTCAAACAGCACGGACCCATCGACCAACAGATCTATACGGCTTCGCATGCATATATCGTTATCAAGACTATAACGCCGATTCTGGTCCCTAGCCAATCAAACGTGCCAAAAATAGTAATTATCATGGTAAAGTAACTAGCACACCAGCCGCCCAGCTCAGACCAAAGCCACGCTCATGTTTACAAAAGATAGCCTATCAGCCGTGTGAGCAAACCAGATCCTGAGAGAGGCAGGCCAGCGAGGAAAAAAAACACCAAAAAAGCGCGCAGGGCCAGCAAAACAAAACACACACATAAAAACTCCAACGCCCTACGTTCTCTATGTGAAACACTGGCAACAAGGGTCATTGTGCAGCATTGACAAAACACGCCCCATATATGCAGAGTAAAAACTCTGAAAGGAAAAAGGCGGCCAATCGAGGCCAGAAGGGACGAAAAGGCGGCCAAATAGCAGGCCAACACTCATACAGTGCACGATATGATAACACAATGTAGATTTCTGCCCTGGCATTTACTACGTTGCAGCCCAAACACCACCAATTTAACATCGCCTGGAGACGAATAAAGCACTGATTAGCATAGCATGTCGGAAAGCAAGTCTCGAAACTCTCGGTAACGACGTTCGGAGTTTTCGTTGCATGATTCGAGCATAACTATTGACCAGAAAGGACGAGCGAGCCCAAATAAACCCGCGTCAATGTCGTATCCGCCCAACGGAGGTTCGTTTTGTGCGAAGCATGCTTTTCAATGGACAAGTTGCAGGTTGTTTGGTGAATATGTGCAAAATAATAATAAAAATGTGCTGATCAACGTGCTACACATCATTTTGCATACAGATCAATATTCAGAGAGATATTTGCATGTAAAAGTTTATTATTTATAAAGCACTTATGATGTAGTGACGTCATATATAGCAATCAATATTGCGCATCCCTATGGAAAGCATGTTATTCCAAAATTTCCCGTGGCAAATATAAATGGTTAAACGCTTTCCTATGACTTCTGTTCACACCAAACTACTCAGAATTCATGAAAATTATGCTAGTGTATGTCCCACAGCACAAAGCGTTCTTTAATATCCTCTAGAGCACATGTTCGAGATGAGGACTCCGTTTCCGGCTGAGGCAACAGCTCTGCCCTCCACCTCAAAACTCACCCAGCTGCTTACGGCTACCTGCCGCAGGGATGGTCCGCACTGCAGTTCTGCATGGCTGTCTTTAGTTGCTTCCTCGGTCTAGAGAACTTTCTTTCTTAAACCACCTTATAATCGTTTAGGTTAGCTCCATAGAAAGCTGTAAGTGGGCTCAATCAGAAGCTGCCCTCCACTGGAAAACAACTGCCCCAGAAACTACTTTGCAAAAATGCAGACCGTGCCCTCAATCGCTGTCTTGACAATAGTGGTCTGTCGGATCCAGAGCTTGTATGGAAAAGAGATCTACGTCATCCTTTAGAATCCGTTTGGCTGTAGCAATCCATATAACTGCAATTTGAGCTGCCGTTAAGATTATTTATTTTGGATCACAGGTAGGGACTTTACAATTTTAAAGTTTGTGTTTGTTTATCAGTTAAAGTTGCATGATTTTCAAATGAGCGATATCTTTTTTTTTTTCCCTTGGAATGCACCATATCACGTTGCTTTGATTTCGACGCAATTTAACGTGATGCTGAATTTTGCGTTGAACCTCTATTAAATACCATTCATGTGCAACCGAACAGCTAAAACTACCTCAGGTACATTGGCCTGAAACTATTGCTAAATTGCGTCACGACCAATTCAAGAGAGCAGAATGGTTAATTACTAAATATACTTAATTATTTAAAATCCTGATAATTCAGGGGAAATTTATATTTAAATTGACTATCTATAAAATATTTAAAATAAATTGCGTTCAATCAAATACATAAAAACAGGGGGTTAGGTAACCTGCAACTTGTCCATTGTATTCGCTTATCGCTATGTGTTGTTTTGCCGTCGGAAATCGATCCGAGCTAAATCGATACTTTGAACTAAATAGGTTTTGCAGCGTTCAACTTGCAATTAAAAGCTTTATGTTTGTTAGCAAAAAACATTTTTTAAGTGGGTAAGGGATGGATTTGATTGCGCTTTACAGCTGCATCACTTTTATCGTTTAGCACCCTTTGGTTTTAACGCTACGGCGGTGTAATAAAGGAAATATTTAAAAAATCGGCAATATGTATATTACATGCGGGTTTTAGCAGCGAAATATTGTATTAAAACCTAAATTTTCATAAACATTTTAGAGACGGCACATTGGTCTACACATTGGTGTTTGTTTCATCGCTTCACGTCCCATAGGTACCGAGCACTGATTTAAATCGTGAAAATGTCAACCATGAATTTGCGCTTGTATGCTGTATAGCCAGTAACTTGGCACGTGCCACGCGCCGCTGATCGACACACAGTGCATACGCAGGACGGATCGTTTCTCTGCACATTTCTCTGCACATCTGTGTTTAACCCGTGTCCTTGCGACTTTTGGTTGCCGAGATAAAGGTCCGGTATTGCAACGATATTTTGTACGTAATTTCGTGGACGGAACAGGGGTGTGCACATGCGTACGTGCAGTGTGACCCAGAGTTTGACCTGCGCAACATCACTGCTTAAAGGGACACTCCCACCTTCAAAAAATGTGTCACATGTACACCGCTTGTGGTGCAAATATGAAGTGAATGCTGCCGAACACGATTATGTCATTTTTTCTCACAAACAGTGCTCAATTTCATTTAAAAAACAAAATTGGGCTGATGAAGTCATATGAAGGAAGTTTGGTAAATAGAGGAAACCTTCACGCCACCATATGTACGACTAGTGTATGGCTAATGTATGGCCAAAGGTAAAACAAGTCGACTATAATCAACATTTAGTAAAAAGAGGACGACGACATGGTTCAGGGGTCCCCGTCAAATACACTGGGGAACTGGGGATGTTACAAGATGTCAAAAACCAAACTCCAATTTCTTTGTGATTCGACCTCGGTGGTTGTTTTAACTTATACCATACATAATTGCAATGCCAAGCACGGAAAATGGCTATTTCAACTCAAATTTAATGTTGAGGTGGGACAGTCCCTTTAATCGGTCCAGCCGTTTCTCAGCTATAGCAGGATAATGTGTTCTGACATCCCTGACGCAGCACGTGTCACGCGCCATGCTGACCCTTCACGTGAGACGAAACATGTCAATAACATAATGTGATTGAATGGGGCTATCAGATGGCGAAGACCGCCTGTCAATCGAATGCGGGACTCCAAAGGTATAAGCTTCTGAAAAGCGTTACGGTCGGGTCCGTTCGGGTCGGGTCGGCCGCTTTTATGTGAGCAAAATCCGGTATTCAGTGAGGACTCGCTCGCGCTTCGCGCTCGCTCGTAACAATGTTTATCCAGTAACGCGCCCTCTGGTTATCCAGCAAGAGCAATGCATGCGTGAAAAGCAAGCACCCGCAAAGCATTGGTCGTCACTGCATTCATGCATTCATTCATATCCATTCACGTCGACAGGCGAGACAATCTAAATACAGAAATAGTATCAATGAATGAAACACCCCTCTTCCTTTTCACGACTGACGGAATATACCTTGTTCACTAGAAAGTGCCTTCAATGCTATTGCTATAGGTATTTCAGGTTGTGTGCCGGCATTCATATCATGGATGAGAAACACCTGGATTGGCCACTCCCAGTCGGCGCCTTTGATGTAGGAGACCATGGCGGCCGCCCAGCGGTCGAAGCGCGAAGCTTCGGCATACAGGAGAGCTCCCGCCAACCACATCAAGCCAAACACGTTCCCCTCGTTATCTTCCGATCTAATAACCGCAGCGCGATGCGCAATGCGGCAATAGAAAGCTCTCCATGAGACGAATCAGAAGCATACGTGAAATATTCGAATAAGGTCACATGTCAGGTCACAGTCAGGGCAAGGGTAAAAACAAGGTATTTTAGTTGATGGTTCATATTTTCAGTCCAAAGCCTTAGATTGAAACTCTGTTCACGCAAATTGCTCTCCAAGGTATGATCAACAAATCACCTCTTAGGTATGGTATGAGCAAATACGTATTCAGCATTGTTGGATCTCATATTGGAAATAGCATTACACATTTCCATATTATTACATAACCAATGAATGTACAGCAACGGCGCTTCCACCATAATGATCCTTACCTTCCAAGGATTCTATATACCAATATTGATATGCGTCAAAACAACATCAACTGTACTTGCAGAGGGAAAAAGCATCTGAAGCACTTCCGCGTTTCGACGCTATTTAACATAAACAAACGTCTCCTGTCTGGTCGTTTGGCCGGTCACATTTGTCGCTGAGTGGCCAATCCAGGGTATTTCTCATCCATGATATAACTACGTAGCCCAAAGCTCAATAAGTCGGGAAAAGAGAGTGAATGACTGAATACCAATAGCGCAAATGGTAACCCTGCGATTAATATATTTCTGCTTACATACGACATCTCTCACGTAACACAAGGCAGAACCAAACGATACAGTTTCTAAGAAATTGCCGACTACCGCATTACTTTCAGGATTTCCAGGAATCACCTTGTTGCCAATTACCGCGCCAATCTGAGCATCCATCAGCATCACTCAATCAAACAGGCTGCTATTCAGTATTCTTGAGAGCAGCGTCGATAGCATGCAGCAGTCGGCTGGAGCCCTTTCTGGCAGACCCGGATGTTTGTCCGTGTGCCAGACTGGTAACGACTCACATTTCTTTAGTCGGCTCAACAGCAGGAGAACTGACTCAACTCTTGACTCAAGTGCTGTTAAAAAAATCGAGGGCTTTTATATAAATTGAATCGACTCGACTATTGACTCAAGTGTTTTAACAAATTGTTTCGACTCGACTCAAAAATACATTTGATTCGACTCAGTTTAACTCATCACAAGTTGCATAATTAGTTGATGTTGACCGTGGAGTGGGGAGGAGCAGGCTCGGATGTCAGAAAAATCGCATTTTGTCTAGTGTCAGCTGGTTTGCTCAGGTGAAGGGCCGAGGCGCCAGTGCTTCCTTGGCTATGTCCCTGCTGCATTTGACTCACATTATTTTTAGCCGACTCAGGTCTGACTCACAACCGAAGAACTGACTCAGTTCTTCACTCTAGCGCTGTTTCAAGCAAATTGAATCAACTCGACTCTTGACTCAAATGCCGCTTTTTAAAAATTGAATCGATTCGACTCACGACTGATACAAACATGTCTGACTCATGAGTCGATTCATGACTCAACTCTGAGTCAGTTACAAGTCTGCCGTGTGCCACCACCGCAGGGTATGGCCGACCGCTGACACCTCAGAGGAACTGAGCAGGTTAATTAGCCAGCAGCCGGCTAGGCCGGCTAGCGGGCCGGCCAGCCGAGCCGCCCCGAGCTGACATCATGGCATGTCACTGTCAGCGGCGTGGGTGCAGCCCCGTGCGTAGCGGGTGGTGAACCACACCATCATCCCGACACAGAAGGTCACATCAGCCATCAGGTTAGGCCACAAAGTCAGGTCGGACACCGAGAAACTCACGGCGCCGGAGTCACGGGAGGTCCGGGCAGGACCGTTCCACGGAAAGACCCATGGCTTCTCATAGAGGCTAAGTGAGCCATTTTCGTGCATTCATTTTAATATAGAGTACCGCTTGTCGCAGTAGTTTTGATTGCATTGGATCAGGTGTTTCCGCACGCAGAGGCAGCCGAAAAAGTAAATGGCGATGGCGGTGGCGGTGGCGATGGCGGTGGCGGTGGCGATGGCGAAGGCGGTAGCGATGGCGATGACGATGGCGAGGCGATGGCGATAGCGATGGCGATGGCGATGGCGGTGGCGGTGACAGTGGTGGCGGTGACAGTGGTGGCGGTGACAGTGGTGGCGGTGACAGTGGTGGCGGTGACAGTGGTGGCGGTGACAGTGGTGGCGGTGACGGCGGTGGCGGTGACGGTGACGGCGGTGGCGGTGACGGCGGTGGCGGTGACAGTGGTGGCGGTGGTAGCAGGTGCTCCTGACCGCGGCCATCGGACCAGCCTGACACCGCGCCCCGCCTGACACCGCGTCTCCAGTCCAATAACACCAGCAGCGCCGGACGGCCTCAGGGCATGACGGATAGGCCGCGACGGCCGGCTTTAGTCGCGCCACCGGCTGCCGTGACGCTGACCACATCCTCTGACGTCACTAAACCCTGACCCAGCTTCTGCTGACGTCCCCAGTCCGACGCATATTGGCATTGAGCTGCTCGCAAGAGGCGAGACACGACAATCTAACTTCGAAATTGGAAAACTGCAGTAGCTGTGCTATGAGGAAACATTCTACAGCGTCTACCAAAAGCTGTAGAAGACAACAGGTCCATGGGCTTTGATGCGATGGAGTTCAATACTACAAGAACAACAAACCAAAACATCGTCTGATATTAGAAAGCACAGGGTCCTAACCTTGACCTTGGTAACTGCTGTGGTTATGTGAGGATGTGGCCGCCGGGATGTCCCCTGTCTGTCCCCGCCGGCCGGCGCTGGCGAGGTAGACCTGTCGAGTGTCGACTGAGCGCGGCCGCCCCAGACCGGCACTTGGCGACGCAGAGGTACCTTTATGTGGCCCACCTCTGTGTGATGAACCCCGGCCCGGTCTGGTGCCATCGAAAACATCAGGTCTGGTGCCACTGTCTACTGGGCGTGGCCGGAAGCGCGCGGGTCGGTCCAGCCCAGCGTGTCAGCACAGTGGACTGGCGCCGAAGTCCCGCAGCTGCAGGCGCGGGTCGGCCGCCAGCCGGTCAGCACCAGTGGGCGGCGCCGCGTCCCGCCACGCTCAGTTGCGCGGGGGCCAGCCCAGCCGTGTCAGCCAGTGGGCGCGCCGGCGTCCCGCCACGCTCAGGCGCGGGTCGCCAGCCCAGCCGTGTCAGCACAGTGGGCGCGGCCGCGTCCCGCCACGCTCCAGAGCGCGGGTCGGCCGCCCAGCCGTGTCAGCCATGGGCCGGCGGCCGCGTCCGCCACGCTAAGCGCGGTCGGGCCAGCCCGCCGTGTCAGCACAGTGGCGGCGCCGCGTTCCCGCACGCTCATGCGCGCGGGTCCTGCCAGCCCAGCCGTGTCAGCACAGTGGGCGGCGCCGCGTCCCGCCACGCTCAGCACAGTGGGCGGCGCCGCGTCCCGCCACGCTCAGGCGCGGGTCGGCCAGCCCAGCCGTGTTAGCACAGTGGGCGGCGCCGCGTCCCGCCACGCCACCTGAGCACACAGCGAAACGCGTCGCGCTGGCAGGTGTTTTTCATCATATTCTCAACGCGCCCTGCTTCCTTAGTGCCATTTGCTTAGTTTCCCCTATCGACCATCCTCGGTAGGCGGTGTCCACCGAGAGCGGAGAAGTGCGTGATCACCGACACAGTAATACAGCGCAGCTTACCTAACCAATCACTCCCACCTATGGCGGCTCTGTATTAGCCGTCTTCTTGTCTGCTTTTTTGGACTCCATCACTCCTTCCTAGAGAAGTGCGTGATCACCGACACAGTAATACAGCGCAGCTTACCTAACCAATCACTCCCACCTATGGCGGCTCTGTGTATTAGCCGTCTTCTTGCTGCTTTTTTGGATCCATCACTCCCTTCCGAGAGAAGTGCGTGATTCACCGACACGAATAAGGCAGCTTACTAACCAATCACTCCCACCCTAGCGGCCTGTATAGCCGTCTCTGTCTGGCTTTTTTTGACTTCATCACTCCTTCCTAGAGAAGTGCGTGATCACGACACAGTAATACAGCGCAGTTACCTAACCAATGCACTCCACCTAGTGGCGCTCTGTTATAGCCGTCTCTTGTCCTGGCTTATTGGACTCCATCACTCCTTCTAGAAGAGTGTCTGTATTGATCCGTCTCCTGTCTGCTATTTTCGGCTCTAAATCCTGATGCTCGCACGTTATTTGCCTGGTTCTTCTACACCAGTCGCGTTGAGAGCGCGATTTCCTCGGCTGGTGCATTGCTGCCACCTACACGCTTTCTCATCGTGAACCGCCTTTGAACTTACTTTGCAAATACCTGCGTTCGCTGCTTTCAATTTCCCGGACCAAAATGCCACGGACTGGCAGCCACAATCAATTTAGTGCAACGCAAACACACAGTCTACACCAAAGCGGTCGGGACACACGAGAAGGCGTCTCGGGCACTGCGCGCTGCCGCGTCTGCGACAGGACCATGGCTTTCCTGCGAGTCTGACAGAGCAGGACATCATCAGGTTCGGACAGTCCGGATCGCCGGTTGGTTCGTCTCACTGTACCGGAGCTCTGGCCCCGGCCGGTCACCGCACCGCCAGACGGGACTTTGTACCGACTCTGCAGTATCAAGCAGGTTTACACAACTTTCACCTCTACTTAGCACAATAACGGTCATCTCAACCATGAAATCGTACTGCATTGACAGTCACCAAAAGGTTCAAATATGTGACAACAGATGTGCTGGCTGAAGATGACAACAGATGTGCTGTGATGTTCAGTCGCACCCGACAGCCGCTCCGCTCACAGATCGAAGACGGAACTTGGGAGGCGAGGAGTTACAGCTGAAATAAGGCGTGTTCTCCACCACAGCTTCCTGCTTCGATTTAAACCCAGCGTCAAATCGCCTATAGTTCGATCATAACCAGGAGCCGTCACGAAGGCCTTGCCGGGTAGAGCACTCGCAATGCAGAGCATAAGTACAACTTTCACACATTTTGCGTCTGTGAAGCAAGGTGACGTCACTCCATTTCCCGACACGACGACGACGCTAATCAGGGAGCGATGCGGCCGGTGCCATCATCAACCCATCGGAGCTCCGGCAGGCCGGCCAAACGACACCGTCCGGCCAAACTTTCACTCTAAACTTTACACCGCGGGCCAGTGACGGTCTCACGGCTGCAGCCAACTTCAGAAAAGCACATTCAAACTTGCAGCAGCAGCCTGCCACCTTTCCAGCTCCCAGACTCCAACAAAGACACTCAATCTCCGCTCTCTACGCAAATCCCCGCCGCCGCCCACTGGTCTCCACTCCCAGCGGACAGAACTCCGCTCTCTGTCTCCGTCCGTCTCTCTCTCTCTCTCCTCTCTCTGTCTCCAACAACGACCCAGCAGCGACTCGTCGATTCCAATAACGGCCTCCCTCCCTACCGTCCGCGCATCCCGGCTATCCGGTCACCGTCGCTGCGTCCTCGGCCGACTCGGGACGCCACACAGGAGATATCGGCCACTTGGCCGCCGCGCCGGCCGGCAGCGGCCACTTCGCCGGTTGACGTCATTAGGCTCCCCCCCCCCCCCAGAGGGTGGCATCCCCTGCATCCGGGCCGCGCGGTTGCCGGCCGGCCGCCATCTTAGGGTGTTGTTCAGTTCCAGTGGAGGTAGCGCGTGCGGTATGTTGGGGGTTGTTGGGGTTGAATATCGGACCAGTATCTCGGCAACCACGAGTCACATGAACATGGGATAGACAGATGTGTAGAGAAATGGTCGGCTCGGAGCATGCACGTGTAAAATTATACAAACAATTTTCCGATAAAAACTATACAGCTGTAAAGCGCAATCAAATCCTGTCCAAATACCCAACCCAAAATTGTATTAATATATTGACAAACATAAAGCTTTAAATGACAGATTTAACGAATAAAAAATGCGTCCGACCCCTCCATTCATACTCGACGCCACCCCTCGCCCGGTGCGGGTGGGTTAATCACCGCAATATGGCGGCCGGCCGCAACCGCGCTCAGGCACCCTTGTCCCTTCCAGTTATATAAAGTTCACTGGGCGTCCCGACCAGGCCAGCCGGCCGCCATAGATCCAATAATGCGCCGCACCGGCCTAATTGCGCCCCGAACATACTTAAGCCCGCCGTTGAGTGCATGACCCGCAAAGTCGACAGTAAATTAAGCGCGGTCGCGGCGCCGAGTGGCATACGAGCGAGTCTTGTTATATAAACACACAGGGAGCTAACGCAGCCGTCCTTGGTAGCGAGTGGCCCTTCACACAAAAGTTACATGGGCCGTAGAGTGGAATAAATGCAGAATGGCATCACCAGAAAGGCGCCGTAGTTGGCGATGAGCGAGTGAGCGCGAGGGAAATGTATGGTTAATGTCAACCCGATCGGGGGAGCACAGGGCGACACAGATAAATCACGAATAAAATCGGAAAATCAGGAAACAAACAGCCTAACACGGCGTGACACACGCGTCAGGCCACATTGACAGACTCACCTGGAGCACCACGTGCTGTCCGAACACGTGTTTGATGCACTGGACGACGTACTCGGTCTCGGACTCGGTCAGCTCCACCGGCTGTGATGACTTGAACAGCGGGCCCAGCTGCTGGAACTCGGGGATCTTGGACAGCTGCTCGGCGAATACGTCCTGGCGCGTGGCCGTCACCTGGAGAGCGCAGGTCAGGTCAGACGCGGGTCACAGGTCAGAGGCGGGTCACAGGTCAGAGGCGGGTCACAGGTCAGAGGCGGGTCACAGGTCAGAGGAGGCTGTCAGTCAAAGGTCAGATGCGGGTCACAGGTCAGAGGCGGGTCACAGGTCAGAGGCTGGTCACAGGTCAGAGGCGGGTCAACAGGTCAGAGGCGGGTCACATGTCAGAGGCGGGTCACAGGTCAGAGGCGGGTCACAGGTCAGAGGCGGGTCACAGGTCATAGGCGGGTCACAGGTCAGAGGCGGGTCAAGGGTCAGAGGCGGGTCAAAGGTCAGAGGCGGGTCAAAGGTCAGAGTCGGGTCACAGGTCAGAGTCGGGTCACAGGTCAGAGGCGGGTCACAGGTCAGAGGCTGGGTAAAGCAGGGCAGGTTAGATGCGAGGGGGCAGGACAGGACAGTCCTGATGTGATAGGTTGAGTGACGTCAAGCCAGAGGCACGACCTGGCACGTCATTATGATCAGCGCGATGTATGGCAGCACAAGGAAGGCAGCGAAGATCGGATTATAAAAACACGAGACATCCTTTGTCATGCTTTCAGCCGAGATTTTGCGTTTTTTTCTAACTCTGGTTATTGGGTTGCAGGCCTGGAAACTCCAACATAAGGAAAGTTGCTTATTCTGACTGTTTGTCTCTATCAATAAGTGATAGTATCGGTTAACTACAACAGCTATACGTGATTATTCCTTTAACAAATAATCTTAAAATAATGCTGCTAAAAATGACTGGTATGGCTGCGATACGGTCCGAGCGGACCGGAACGGCCTTATCCCACACAAACCGAAAAAAAATTATAACCGTTAAATTTGTATGGTGTGGTTTCTGGCCTCGGACACATGAAAGACTTTTGATTCCATTTAGATACGTTCTTTCCAGTTTGAGCGCTCCTGACTACACATTTTCTCCAAACACTCATCCGTTTCTTTGAGTGAAGATTCGTTTTGATTGCGGGTGTCGAAAGTGAAAGCTTTTAGCAGCACTTTGCGTGGGATCCAGTTTCCTATGACGGCAAACACGACCAGAAAACACGTCATATCACGACTATTCCAGCGGCGGCCGAGAGTTGATGAATCTCAAACTTCCCCGGGGAGGTCGCGAAATAGATGAAACGGTGTCCCGCGCCAGCCTAATCGCTTTCCTTGAATCTGAATAATCGACGACGGAGAGCACTCCAAATAGACACCTATCCATCACTGGACACGCGTTTAATATAAGACGGTCAACGGTGACGCGGCGCCCAGCTCGATTAGGTCTATCATGGACGCAAACCTCGCCCCGACTACACGGGGAATATGCACAAAACTTTCCAGACGCAGGGGCGAGCATCTACGTTCCACCAGCGTCTGGCGCAGTTCGAGGGGAACTA
>VOPJ01004936.1:0-17904 GCA_014673585.1 Semibalanus balanoides | reverse complement strand
TGCAGGAAATTAAACAAAACCATGTACATTAGCATTTAGCAAGTTAGCTCGAAAACCATTAAATCAAGAGCAAAATTGATCTTTAAAAACCTTGAAAGCATCATGTTGGGTCAAAGCAGGCCTGAACTACCTCATTGCCGCTCACACACCAATAATTATCAGCCAATATCATAAGGTGCATAAATGGTAAGAAAAACTAGTCATGTTATTGCAAGAAAATCAATGAAGCAAGTTCTGGGACCATGATACTTATATATTGCAGACAAAATATGGTTTATCTTATCTAAAAATATGTCTGTTATTATGCCCCCTGCCTCTGCAATTTCAACGCTGCACTGTAATGAATAAAATTGAAATTGCTTTCATAATTGTTTCAAGCTTTTCACCATATGATAGATCTGACAAATTTGATTGAATTTCTCAGGAATTTAGAATGAAGGATTTGTTACTAAACGCAAATTATTATTTTTTGTTTCTCATGTTTGCTGCATTACAAAATAGAGAACAAACTTAAAAAACATCAGGGGAGGAAAAAAAATTGGTAGCCACTAGCCAGTCCACTCCAGAGCCGAGGGGAGACCACCAGGAGAAGCGGGGCCTTTCACTTTATAGTATATCGGCCCGTAACCTAACTAGTCATATATACTTTTACTTACTGTGGCATGTGCTTTTCTTAATTGCAATTTTATTGCTTAAGATTCATCTAAGTTTCGTTTCCCTGAATAATGCAAAAGCTCGGAAATGCCGATATCGTTTGGGACTGGCGTAACGTGCCTCACATGCTCGAAAATTGAAAATGGTACATGTTCAAGGTTACTTATTATTGTTACTGTTGTTGGTCTGGGGTGACATGGAAGTCTATATGACGTCACCAAGCTTTGTCTAGCAAGTACTAAGTACTTAGATATTGGGAATGTTTCACATTTCTGAAAGTTTTTAAATATACGCCCGTTATAGTTAAAAGATGAAGTAGTTGCTGCAGAAGACGATAGTTATATTTGTTTCTCTAAAAGTATCTTAACTTAACAATAATTCAGTTTGTTACACTTGGGACAATGACGTCATTATTGAGCTATACAAAGCTAAAGAAATTGGACAGAATCTTTGTAGACAATTCTTGCGACTTGAATGCAGAGGTACCGCGAAATCATGGCGGTACTGTCCCGTGGCGATCGACCAGCCACACCCAACTGAGCGACCACTCCGGTCACGGCACGGGCTTCAGATTTCAAGGTCGGCTGAACAAGGCGCACGGTATAAAAGTGGAGGCAGTGTGGCGGGAGGTATACACTCACTGGTCTACGCTCCCAGCACTCGGAGATCCCAAAACTGCAGAGGATGTAACGTCCAAGTTACGGCTTGCGTAAGTAGCTCTGACAAGTTTCAATGAGGCGGGAATTCTTGAAACTTTGCGCTGTGGTTTTGCCTGTATCTGAGGTTTCAAATTCGTTTTTGCTCATATCATGTTGGGCATCATAAAAGCAAAATGTGTTTGATTTGGTATTTCATACTGATAAATTGAATCAAATTGTTGATACCGGTTGGTATTACTTGCAATAATCTCCAGCAAGAAATACATATTCTTGCAGTTTAATCCAGTAATTAAATACAGATTGAGATGAGTTCCAGCCAAATAGAGTTGCCCGTACATACTTAGTCGAATTAGCTGTGTTACAGCACTGCATGACATTACTCCCTAAATGGTTTGTGTATCATGTTTTTTGGCAGCTGCTGTGTCTGTTGCTGCCTGGTGGTTGTTGTTTTTGGCTAACTTTGCTAGGACGGTTACTCCCGCTCCTACTATTTCGGTAGCATACGCGCTCCTCCTAACGGTGGGTACGTTGGCGTTCAGCTAGGCTAACGGCGGCACGGCAACGTGCTACGGCCTCCGCAGCTTAACAGGGCAACGGCATATACGGCACAGCTACGGCACCATCCGCACACCGTCGATTTGGCTCGCTCTCTTACGGATGCACCAGCGGTTCTTCGCGTAGTCTACGGATACGCCGGTCACGGTTAGTACTGGGCCGCTCTTCCGTGGAGCTACGAGACTCCGTCCGCTCACGGATACGCGCTCTCGCGTAGTACGGACTAACGTTCGCTCGTCGTCAGCTCAGCGAATATGTTCCTCCCTTCGTACAGCTATGGCTCCCGTGCCTACGGACACCACTAAGTGTAAACTTAATGTCGGGCAGCCTTTCCAGAATTGTTGACGCTGAACAATAAAGCGGATGTTCATTTGAATGCAACAACTGCGTTTACGATGTTCAAACATATCACTGTTTCCAACAACAACAACACAGATATAAGGAACTGAAAATGCAAGCTGCCTCGTAATGCAGAAATGGTGAAATGTTGTTAGAAGAAGACAAATTGTATCAATATAGCTTACAATAGAAAAAAGCCAGCAGCTTACCAATTCCATATAGACAATTCATCTTGTCCCAACATCTGAGTATAACTGACGCTGTTACATTCCGGGCAGTGGTGGACCTTGTACGTCACGCGAAGTAGACGTACAAGGTCCGGGGGGGGGGCAGCCTTTAAAGGGGGAAATAATCATTGAATCTCACTAAAATTAGGGGTGTACTATAACATGGACTTTTTCGAAAATGGAAAATAGACTGTCAGAGCCTGTTCCATGGACCTTAAAAAGAGACGTGGTTCATCATTTTTGGTTCTCCTTTCCCAAAAATTTCCCAGGTCTTGAAACAAATGTAAAAATGTTCTTTTGATCTTAGAAATGCAGTTAGTTGTGATTTTGTTATCGAGAAACTTTATATGTATGATAACGTCTATATGTTTTATGCCATCCCCTCACAACCAAATATTACGTATCCAGTCGGAGCTGCACTGATTGGGGAGAAACGAAGCTTTTATAAACATACGCATATACGTTGCTGACTGTGATCCATAGTAACTATGATTATGTATGAGTGTGCTTGCTTGTATTGATCATGGATTATGATTTGTGATGTTGATGTTGATACATGTGTGATCTGCTCTATAAATAGTGCATCATTTATATAATATAATGGAGATTTTGCAGTTTTTGTACCTTTTATTAGTTGCTCAGATTGGGAAGAATGGCGCAAGTGGTCATGAGTCAAGTTAGAACATGCTCAGATCGGCATGAGTTTTGCGAGTTACGACACCTCGACACCTCACGCAGTGGTAAACGTTACGCCCCCCTAGTGCACGGTGCCCCGAAAGACGGTAAATAACTTTTGAAAATACCCACCGCCAAATTTTGCACGATCTAGACCAGAATTGCATGGGGTGCTTGCTCGAAATCTGGAAAATTGCACTTTGTGAGTTATATGCCTTTTTTATATCAATTCACGTATTTTTATATAACATTTTGTAAGATTATAGCTCTATATAACGCAAAAAACGTTTCGAATCCATGCAAAAAATGTATATTCTGAATGATTGTTAAACTATCTTTCAGATGATCCCAAAGTTATGATTATAATTGTTAAAACATGCATGATACACGGCTTGAAAGGCTTATAGGTAATAACTGCGTTGACTGCGCCCGGCGAAATGTTCGCTCACACCGCGCGGTACCCAATATTACCTACACATATATAATAGCATGGATATAGGAAAGTATTCTAAAATTAAAATTTTGCTTCTGTGTCAGAATTCGAGCAAAAAACATGGGAAGGGAACATTATGTAGAAAATGGTAAAATGCCTATTTCTGTATTAAATATTAAAATCAGTTGTTTTTCGCTTAAATCATATAAGTATAGTCAATATTTAAGCGATAATTAATATACAATTTCACAATTTGGGAATTTTGAAAATTCACTCCTTAAATGGGGAATGAGAGTGGAAAATTATTCACATTTGAGTGTCATTTCCCATCCAAAATGACAAATACACTGTATAGTTTGTATGCATGGATATAGGTGAGCGTAACTAGTTCATTACGACTCAAGAATGGTATGAAGTTAGGCAATGGCTCACGAGCGATGATAAACTGCATCATAGGCGGAGAAACAGGGGAAGGTATTCATGCCCCCCCCGCACTTCTCATGACCGATGACGTCCCTACGTCCCCAGACCGTAAAACGTGTATGAACTTAAAATACTGGTAAAACAAAATGACGATTCAGCAACAATGTCCCCGTCTTTAGTGGGCCCTACCCAAAACAGGTCCTCAGTGGACCAAAGGGGGCCCTTTGTCAGGCACGTAGCCAAGGGGGCGGCGGAGGCGGCCAACCTCCTCCTCCCTGGAGGCCCGGCGGACATTTTTCGGCGCGCGCAGCGCGCCGAAAAGGATCGACGAGACCGTACGAAGCTCGGTTTGATGGGTAGAAGACCAAGCGAAGCCTGGTCTCTGAAGAGTTTAGAGCGCTTCAGAGATTCTTTAAGACCACCAGGGCCCTCTCTGAAAGATTAAAGGGCCCTTGGACGTTCCCAAGAGCCCTGTGCATGTCAGAGGGGCCCCTGGACAAGCTGAACGAAAGGGCCCTTGAGCGGGTCAGAGGGCTCCCTGAGCACGTCGAATGGGCCCCTAGCCAGCACAGAGGGCCCCTGGAAAGTTCGGAGGGGTCATTGGGCAAGTCGGAGGGGCATCTAGGCAGGTCGGAGGGACCCCGGGGAAAGACGAAAGGGCCCCTGAGCGGATCAGAGGGCCCCCTGAACACGTCGAATGGGCCCCTAGCCAGCACATAGGCCCCTGGACAGGTCGTAGGGGCCCCTAGGCAGGTCGGAGGGGTCCCTGGGCAGGAAGTAGGGACCCTTGATTGGGTCGGAGGGGCCCCTGAGCATGTTAGTAAGGCGAAAAAGCAGCCAGCGCAGTTCCTTACCAGGTTGAAAGGGTCCTTGAGCATGCTGGAAGACCCTACTCTATCCAGACCAAAGGGCCCCTGATAAGTTTAAAGGGCCCCTGTGCAGGTCAGAAAGGCCCCTGACCAGACAGAAAAGGCCCCTGGGTGGTCAGAAGGGCCCATGAGCATTTGAAATTGGCCCCTCACCAGTACGGAGAGCAGACCTTTTCACCCGTTCTACCGTGCACTTTTAACGCTCGGGAATGGGCCCTCTCGAGGCGCCCCACCCCCTCACCCTGTGATAAATCCTGGCTACGTTCCTGGTAGAGAATCTTTTGAGGCACCGCCCCCAGACAAAATCCTGGCTACGTGCCTGCTAATGCGTACCGCGTGGTGCGAACGAACATGACGCCAGGTGCCTTGCATGCAGTTTTATCTTGAGTCTTTTAAACCGTGTAATGTGTATCATGCATGTTTTAACAAGTATAAGATAACTTTGATATCATCTGAAAGATAATTCAACAAGCATTCATAATATACAACGTTTAATTGCATTCGGAAAGTTTTTCCATTTTATAGAGCTATAATCTTACAAAATGTTTAATCAAAATTTGATAACTGATATAGAAAGGCGTATAACTCAAAAAGTCCAATTTTCGCGATTTCGAAGAGCACAGCATCGAATTCTTCATGCAATTCTGGTCTAAACCGTACCAAACTTGGCGGTGGGTATTTTCAAAAGTTATTTACCGTCTTTTGGGGCGCCGTGAGTGGTGGATGAACTTCTGCAATACGCCCGGCTGATAAGTCATTAGAAACCCCCTGCATGAGTATTGCAACACCTTGACACACCATGCAGTGGTTATCACGGGTGTTCCGTTATATCTATTCTCCACATGCAGCGGTGATCACGAATGTTGCGGTAAACCTCTCTAGTGACAATAAAAACACCTCCCAGTCGACGTATTTTAGGTTGTGTGGGCATCTCACGGGCTAGGGGTGCTGGTTGACACATTGCGCGGGTGTTGATTTTTTGTGAGTGAAGTCCGTGCGCAACAGCCGATCAGGTGAGTTGTCAAAGTGGGTTAAAGGGACACTGCCTCTTCCGGATGATATCGCAAAAACAGGCTTAAACAAGACCTAAGGACCACTATGATTTTTACTTGTCATTAAACTCTTATCCAAAAAGCGCAAATAACAAAAAACAATCATTAATTTCATTACTTTTAAAGAATCTAAAAACTGTTGACGATTTATACACACCACTACGTACATGGAAGCGTTTGCTCAAGTTAACTGTAATCACAGAGAAGGGATCATCAACTTGAACTGACCAACCGTCAGCTGACGCTATTGCAATTGGATGAGACGCCGATGCGCTTATACATAGTGGTTCCTGTTAAAGGGATTATACGGGTTTCCGTCTGAAAGGAAATGCACTCTTTTGCAGTTGTATGTGCTTAAAACAGTTTTAAGACATATGAGAGGCGCCTCGTTGGCTCATTTAATCATTATTTCAGCAATTATCAGCGTTTAAACTTTGCCTTTTTCAAGACTTGTAAATCTGAATACGAGTACTTGATCGGGAATTCTGTCCAACACTTTTTAATATCATCTATCCTTGGTTCCGGGTGGTTCCGGGCGTAGGCAGAGAGCGGCTGTCTATACTCAGCAAGTACTGCAAAAAGTACACGGTGGCATCAGCCGAGCACTTTTGAACGTCCTACGTAAAGAAGATGCATTTTCCAGAAAAATGTGGTAACGTGGGCCTTTCTACCACCTTGATAAGTACGTTTTTACTATGTAACTCAATTATTCTGGGAAAACCCGTATAATCCCTTTAACTGAATCTACGCATCTGCCTTTCATTTGAGTCGTTGCATGGAAACTGAACAGACTCTTTTCATTTGGTATTCGCGGAATCGAGAACAATCATAAGAAAAACTGGTCCCGGGAAGAACTTTCATTTATGCTGGGAAATCCCCAATCCGCTTCGTAAAAGTAAAATAAAACTTGTCTTTACATTAACTTTCCTTCATTTTACATGAACTTTTCCTTCATGCTATATTTTTGGTAAGTAGTGGGTGGCGGACTCGACAACCTCAATTGCTGGAAGAAACTGAACTTGAACGGCGATATTGGGCGACTGGGCGCGATTAAAAAAAAAAACGGACTTCATGTGCTTTCAAATTCGGCTGTTCTTTAACATATCAAATTTTACTTTTAGTGGACAGTGTCCCTTTAATAAATGTAACTTCACATCATTTTTGTGTGTTCAGATTACTGCTGCATCTTCTCAAAATCCACCAATTTTCGCGTTTGGTTTGTGTGCCTACGTGTACCTACGCTTATTTTGTCGCCGGTGCCAATATCATCGACATTTTATTCTGAGATCGGGCACATCCATAAATTTTTGGCTTCGGCATTCTGAGAAGCACGACGGGAGATGACGTCATCCTTTATGACGTCATTCACCAGCTAACCTCCACCCGGGCTTAGTGCGCCTTACTGCGCTTGTGCAGTCTAAGATTCTTAGAGATTCTTAGATGCCGAACAGGGCTCGTGTTAGGGTCTAAAAAAGAAATAATTTGCACGAAGCAAAACTTGGATATGTTATCTGGGCTCTGGGCGCAAAGACAGGGGTGGTAAAGTGTTCTGTCCTTATGGACAAGGTCGGGGACAAAATGTTCATTCTGATGAGGTACCGGGGGCAAAATGACGTAAAAAATATGTTACTTGCTTTTTGTGAAACGTGATTCTTAGAATACTGTTGTCAAAATCAAAATCAGATGTTTATTTTCAGTTTATCATATCACCGTCAGTCGTATGTATGAACACTTGCATTTTTTTAATAGCAGTTGGCGTTTCAGCTTTCTTGATTTCGCAATGATTTAGTTTCAACCATATTTTCCGACCGAAAATTGAAGGTAATACCCAAGGTTAAGTCTAAGCATGGATGAGAAATACCTATCTAATGCGTTTTCCGCTTGTCGCTACGTTGCGTAGTTTTTCGAGATATCACTTTTTCGAGTATTTCTTCAGCCATGGTCCGGGCCGGGGGTCGGTACGCCGGCCCCGGCCCGGACCGCGACCAAACCCAGACCTTTGTTTTTTGTCATAGGGTTTACTGAGGTCGAGATTCTAGTGTTTTACAGCGCCATTCAGTGTCTCGCGTGCACCTTTAAAATAAATTGCGTAGGGCATGCCTCCATCACGGGAGAAATATAACGGAGTATTTAGCAGCGTCTGTATTTCCGCCTGGAAAAAACACAGTCAACATTTATGTCTGACAACGCCTGAAAAGGAACAGGAACCGTGGGGGGGGGGGCAGAGGGGGCACCCCCAAACTTTATCAAAAATTTCACATTATGCCTATGGCGTTTGCATGGCAATAATTTACTTCAGAATGCCTCCACCGCCCCAACTTTCGGAGAGTTGCGGCGGCCCTGCGCCTACAATGTACGTGCTTTATGCGATAGGGAACTCTCAAATGAATCCTAGCTTAGGCTGCTGGGGTCATTTTTTATGTGCGACTTTTGGTCGGGGCACTGCAAAAGAATTTTACCACCCCTTGCGCAAGATGGCGATGCTTTCAACTAAGTGAAATAAAGCAATCTACAATGCAACACGGATACAAGTATTGAATAGCACATACATTTTTATAACATTTAGTCCGATATTCTTTGATGGGAATGGATTCCGAGATCAGGACCCCACGCTATGCTAAGCTTGTTGTGCAGGCCTGACACCATCCGATCACGCAATTCAGTACCGGCAGAATTTAGAGACGAAAGTTAACGTCTTAACGACTGAGGAAGGTCCTGCCGGCTCGCTGCTTCATCTGACCTTGACGCCGCCGCTGCCACAGCCGCTAGGTGATCCCGCAGGAGGGCAAACGGAGAGCGCCGAAGCGGCTCAAACCCATCTTGCAGGGTGGGTCAGATATGTAGTCAGCAGTAGATGTGAGACTTCACAGCTTTATTTGCTTTCTGCGCCAGCGAGCAGTCGCTTCGCTTCGTTTTTTACGTGGTTGCCATACTATTGGTCGCTAAGACAGCATAGGCGGTCCAGAAGTGTGATTTTTGACAGTTTGGGGGGGGGCTAAAATCCCAAAATTATCGCATAATTCTGAAACTCATCGATTTCGCTTGCTTATGTATCAATAACTGATTTAAAACAAACTTTCTCTAGTCAAAGTTGCTTAGTTTTACGACAATCTCAGGAAATGTGTCAAATTTGCGCCGATTTGGGTGGTTTTGGGAGGGCCATGGCCCCTTTGGCCCACCTGGATCCGCCCTTGCTAGACAGTAACGTCATAGTGGCCGCCTTACGTGGCCATACTATTGGTCGCTAGGCAGTGATGTCATAGTGGTCGCCGTGCCTATGGCCACTGAAGGGATGACACCACCTGAATTCGTATCCGATCTAATTTTCGTGATGTCACGAAAACACACCAAGAACGTTAAAAAAATAAAACAAGTTAAGACGAAGTTTTATGACGGAAAGCGGTCTACGATGGGTGTAAAAAGTATATGGAAAAATTGAGAAAAATATGATTATTTTTTAAAGCGTGAGAACCCATTACCAATCCCCCACCCCAATTTCAATTAATAAATAATAAGCGAGTAATTCATTCACACATAATTAAATTTGTCTGGAGATGAGGGCCTCCAAAAGTCTCAGCAAAGGTGCTGTGCCAAAGTATTGTTGATTGGGGATTGGGTGCAGTTGATGTTGGTTGTCTGTACTCAGGTTTAAAGTTACGTTGGGTCAAAAAATGTTAAAGGATTTACCTTGGTCTAAATTGTTTCAGACCAGATGTGCACCCTATAGCATAAATTATGTATTAAGGTCAAGGTATGGTCGGAGGGTTCTGGGAAGATTTGGATTGTCAGCGTTTTACATTGAGGTATTCATGGCATTTAGGAAAGTTAGCATGATGAATGAACCCATCAATCCAACTCAGATAAGAAACGAGATGATATGGCTTAACGAATTCATTAAATGCGACAATAGGTCACTTTTTGAGGAAAGCATGTATAAAGGTGGTGTAAGATATGTAGGTGATATTGTTAACAACACAGGTGGGGGTGTACTATAAAATGGACTTTTTCAAAAATGGGGAAAAAAACTGTCAGAAAAAACTGTCACTGTCAGAACTGTTCCATGGCCCGTGAGACGTGGTGCATCGATTTTGGTTCTCCTTTCCAAAAAAACTACCATCTCGAGAAAAAAAAGTAAAAATGCATTAATAGCAATGGCAGGAGGCCACAAAGTGGTCGTTCGTCCCTGTATTTATTCTCAATAACTTTCGATCCACTTCAGTGACATCAATACTTTATAAAAAATACTTTATCTCATTATTACAATACTTTATACCTTAACTCATTATTATCATCACTTGACGTTAGAAATCGATCAAGACGGTTATAAGTGATGGATACAGAGGGAGAGGCATGGCCCCACCCCCTTTGAGCCTCGAAGGGGCCCAACAGCCCAAGGGAGGTCCATAACCGATCGAAGTCACTCTTAACGAATTTCACCCCGTTTTCAAACAAATCACAAGTCCATTTGTCCACTCTGACCTCCAGAGGACCCATTCTGGCCTCCATAGAGCCCACTCTGGTCTCCGTAGGGCCACGTCGGCCTCCATAGGGCCCACTCTGATCACCAGAAGGCCAATTCTGAGTTAAAGAGGGCCCATTCTGGTTTGTAGAGGCCCATTTTAGCATGTAAAAGGTATATTTTGAACTAAAGGGGTCCATTCTAGCATATATATGTCTTTATTGTCAAAAGGGCCCCAAGGCTTGAGGGCCTACTAAGGCCTGTGAGGGCCAACCAAGGCCTTTGGGGCCACTTTGCCACGTGGCCTCCTTCTTGACCGAATCCTGGTTCCACCACTGAGGGCCATAATATAACTGCTCTGTGCCAAATACGACATGGCTCAGGAAATCAAACTGGGCTCTCATGAGGTCAGAAATGGCCCACTGGATTCCAAAATGGGCTTTTTGGAAGGCAGATGGGCCCAGTGGAAGCCAGATGGCTCCTGGAATCCAGAGCGGGTCCTCTGGGGGTCAGGGTAGGCCCTCGAGAGGCCAGAGTGGGCCTAACGGAGGCCAGATGGGTCCTCTGGAACCTAGGGAGCCTTTGGCTGGTCTTGGAGTGCTCAGACTCTTGTCTGAGGGTCATCTCGGACTCTGACCATGGCCTAGAACCCCTCAGGCGGGGTACAGGGGCCATCTTAACAAGTTTAGAGCCCTCAGACCAGAGTCTGAGAATCTGAGCACTCCCGGACCAGCCAGGGACTCCATAGGTTTCAAAAGACCCATCTGGCCTCCGTGAGGCCCACTCTGGTCTCCCAAGGGCCTACTCTGACCTCCAGAGGACCCGCTATGGCATCCAGGGGCCATCTGGTTTCCCCATGGCCCCTCTGCCTTTCAAAGGGCCCACTTTGGCATCCAGTGGGCCAGTTCTGACCTCACGAGGGCTTAGTCCTGATGTCCTGACCATGTTGTTTTTGGCTCAAAGTAGTTATATTATGGCCTTTAGTGGTGAACCCAGGATTCGGTCAAGGAGGGGGTCACGTGGTAAAGTGGGCCCCAAAGGCCTTGATGGGCCCTCTTAGGCCTAAGAAGCCCTCTCAGGCCTTAGTAGGCCCTCAAGCCTTGGGGGCCCTTTTTAACAGTGAAGACAAATATATGCTAGAATGGACCCCTTTAGTTCAAAATATACCTTTCACATGCTAAAATGGGCCTCTACAAATCAGAATGGGCTCTCTTCAAGTCAGAATGGGCCTTCTGGTGATCAGAGTGGGCCCTCTGGACGCTGGTATGGCCCTACGGAGACCAGAGTAGGCTCTATGGAGGCCAGAATGGGTCGTCAAGAGGTCAGAGTGGACAAATGCACTTCCGATTTGTTTGAAAAATGGCCGAAATTCGTTAAGAGTGACTTCGATCGGCTGACGGCTATGGGCCCTCCTTGGGCTATTGGGCCCCTTTGAGGCTCAAAGGGGTTGGGGGCATGCCTCTCCCTCTGTATCCATCACTGATAATTGTCATGATCGATTTCTAACGCCAAGTGATGATAATAATGTTTTCTTATATACATTTAGTCCGAATGTTCTGTATGGATGGATTTCCGAGGTCAGGAGTCCTGACTACCGGAATAGGTCAGAAGCCTAACGCTCTCCCGACTGAGCTACAGGAGCTGAAAAGTAGCATGAGAGCATCCATCAGCTAAAAAAAACGTTGCGCAGACTTTTGGTTGTGACGTCATAACTCCGTGACCTGACCAGACATGGCACTTTTGCTGGTGTCAAAATGTTCCACATGAATTGTTCTACGGCCTACCATAAATGAATGATGTCACTGAAGTGGATCGGAAGTTATTGATAATAAATACAGGGACGAACGACTATTTTGCGGCATCCTGCCAATTCTATTAATACATTTTTACATTTTTTTCAAGACCTGGGAGTTTTTTTTGGAAAGGAGAACCAAAATTGATGCACCACGTCTTTTTTTAAGGTCCATGGAACAGGCTCTGACAGTCTTTTTTCCGTTATCGAAAAAGTCCATGTTATAGTACACCCCTAATTTTAGTGAGATTCAGTGATAATTTCCCCTTTAAATGCTGCCCCCCACTGAGCCCTACTTAGCGTGACGTACAGGGTCCATCACTGCCCGGAATGCAACAGCGTCAGTTATACTCAGATGTTGGGACAAGGTGAATTGTCTATATGGAATAGATGAGCTGCTGGCTTCTTTCTATTGTAAGCTACATTGATACAATTTTTCTTCTTCTAACAACATTTCACATTTCTGCATTACGAGGCAGCTGCACTTCAGTTCTTTATATCTGTGTTGTTGCCTGTTGGAAACAGCGATATGTTTGAACATCGTAAACGCAGTTGTTTTGGCATTCAATGAACATCCAGTTATTGTTTTCACGGTCAACAATTCTGGAAAGCTTCGACATTGAAGTGGTCATTTAGTGGTGTCGTTGGACGGGAGCATAGCTGTAGAAGGGGAGGCGTATCCGTAGTACGAGGAAGCGGCGTATCCGTAGCTACGGGGAGGGCGTATCCGTGGCGGCGTATCCGTAGCTACGGGGAGCGGTGTATCCGTGAGAGGCGTAGGCCAGAGAGCGACGGTGGCGGTTGTGGTTGCCGTAGCTGTTGCCGTAGCCGTTGCCGTAGCTGCGGAGGCCGTAGCCGTTGCCGTGGCCGCCGTAGCCGTAGCTGGAACGCCTGTACCCACCGTAGGAGGGAGCGGCGTAGGAGCCGTAGTAGGGAGCGGAGTAACCGCCGTAGCCAAAGTTNTTCAAGGTGAGATTGCTTGTTGCGTTGCGTGTTTCTTTTAATCTGGCTTGTGTCATATGGCACAATTAATTCGTGAAAGCATTGCTGCAAACGGGTGGTGTTCACAGTGGAACTGCAAGCTTCCGCATAATGCAATTAATGACGACTTTTGATAGGGATTTCCTGTGTGGTACAGTATTCTGATTTCAGTATATGGTTGTCGTTCTGCCATTTCTCTGGTGCGAGGGATGTGGCAAGACGCGCAGATGTATCTTCGAGGTGTGTTGTGACAGTCAGGGCCACAAGGCTGCTGTTGGTTCCTATGGACTTGTCGTACCGACTCGATCGTCTCGACTGCTGACGGATGTCCGGGTAGTCACGCTGTACTGGTCCTGGTGTTATATCCAGTCCTGTCACCATCTGTGCAGACGCCCCTGGACGAGGATGAACGTCTGTTGATTTAAAGGTTGACCGGCGCCGTACGTCTAAAATGGACTTGGTGGCATACACCCATTGGCGCTAATCAGTCGATCTGTAGGTTGTGTGTCGGTTATTTACAGTTGTGTATGTATGTTTCATTTATGCCATTTGGGGTCATTTAGGTTCTGGTTTCGTCCGTAAATGTTCAGAGGCTCTTGCCACCAAAATAATCTACCCGGGTAAAAAAATATCCCAACCCACCATATAAAGCTACCCAGCCGAATATTTTTTCTTCTTGCACAGCGAAGCAGCCAAGATGGCTGCTTCCGCTTGGTGCAAGAGAAAATAAAATATCCGCTGGGTAGCTTTATATGGTGGGTTGGATAATTTTTTACCCGGGTAGATTATTTGGTGCAATAGGCCTCAGAGTGATGGTATCATGTATAATTAGCTGAGTTGTGTGTGCATCGACTTTTTTTCGTTCAGTGTTCTGGATAATTGTGTGGTTGGGGATTGTCTGAAGCTATAAAATATGACCATCTATCATTAGTATCGCTGTGTTATTGTTACCAGGCGGGAAAGCTGAACACCTACCGCTTCTGTGACAACGTGTGGACACTACTGTTGACCGGAGTAGAGTTTAAAGAAGTGCAGGACGTCGCCAAAGCAGACCGCATGAAAATTGTGGCCATGGATGGCAGAGGTAAGCTTCAGCCAAACATCAATCTACATCGAGTGCTGTAATTCAGCTTAATGTCGCGTTTCTCATTATGTGACTTGCTTAGATCCCTGTATTTTGAATCGTTTGAGAAGTTACCATTAATGTCTAGTATTTGTTTGAATGTTGAAATTACAATATGTCCTACCACAGATAATAAATACAGTTATCTATGGTCTTTCGCTTACAACATATATTAGATAATACAGATATTCGATAAGTTTTAATGTACTATTGGTTCCAAAATAAGCGTCCCGCTGGGTTGGCCGGCACAGCAGTTAAAGGGAATATACTGTCTAGAAAAAAGTATGTGGAATGATGGAGATCAGTGCCCAGATGAGTTGCTCTCATCTCCATCATTCTGCATACTTTTCCCAAGGTAGGGGTGTACTATAAAATGGACTTTTTCGAAAATGGAAAAAAGACTGTCAGAACCTGTTCCATGGCCCTTAAAAAGAGACGTGGTGCATCGATTTTGGTTCTCCTTTCCAAAAAAACCCTACCACCTCGAAAAAACCAAAACCCTGTAAAAATGCATTAATAAGCGAATGCAGGAGGCCACAAAGTGGTCGTTTGTCTCTCTATTTAGCTCAAATAACTTCGATCCACTTCAGTGACATCAATAAATTTAGTAGGCGTAAACATTCATCGGAACATTTGACACCAGAAAAGGTTCCGGGTCAGGTGCAGGTCCGATATACATCTAAGTAAAGTGGGGCAACTGTTTATGTTTTAGCTGAGTGATCGTCCGTGCTGAGTGAATCGTCGTAGGTTCGTATCTTCTCTTAGAAATCGATCATGACTAGTATCTGGTGATTACAGGGGGATACAACCCCCCCCTTTGAGCCTCGAAGGGGCCAATAGCAAGAGCGCTGCGCGTATAGCCAATGAAGTCACTTCTTAACGAATTTCGCCCCGTCAAACAAATCGCAAGTTGGCACTTTGACTCCAGAGACCTATTCTGCTGCTTGAGAGCCCACTTCTGGTCTCCGTTAGCCACGGGCGGCCTCCAGGAGGCCCACTCCTGACCACCAGAAGTGCCCATTCTGACGTGAAGAGGGCCGTCTGTTTGTAGAGGCCCATGTGGTCCATTGTGTAAAAGGTATATTTTGAACTAAAACGGGTCCATCTAGCTAATATTTTGTCTTCATTTCGTATAGGGCCCCAAGGCTTGAGGGGATCTATTAAGGCTAGAGGGCCCACCAAGGCCTTTGGGCCCACTTTGCCACGTGGCTCCTCCTTGATCGAATCCTGGGGTCCACCACTGAGGCCATAATTAACTGCTCTGTGCCAATACAGCATGGCTCAGGAAAATCAAACTGGGTCCTCCATGAGGTCAGAACTGGCCCACTTGGATTCAAAAGTGACCTTAAAAGGCAGAGGGGCCCTGTGGAAACCAGATGGCTTCTGGAATCCAGAGCGGGTCCTCTGGAGGTCAGAGTAGGTCTCGGGAGGCCAGAGTGGGCCTAATGGAGGCCAGACGGGTCCTCTGGAACCTATGGAGTCATTGGCTGGTCTTTGAGTGCTCAGATTCTCAGACTCTGGTCTGAGGGCCCTAGACTTTTAAGATGGCCCCTGTTCCCCACGTGAGGGGTTCTAGGTCAGGGTCAGAGTCCGAGAGGACCCTCAGACAAGAGATGGGCATTCAAGACCAGCCAAAGAAGGTCCCTAGGTTCCAGAGGACCCATCTGGCCTACATTAGCCCACTCTGGCCTCCCGAGGCTCCTACTCTGACCTCCCAGAGGACCCGGCTCCTCATTCCAGGAACCATCTTGTTTCCACAGGGCCCCCCTGCCTTGCAAAGGGCTCACTTTTGAATTCCAGGGCCAGTTCTGACCTCATGAGGGCCGTTTGATTCCTTATTCCTGTTGTGATTGGCACAGAGCAGTTATATTATGGCCTTCAGTGGTGACCCAGGATTCGATCAAGGAAAGGAGCCAGCGTTGGCAAAGTGTCCCAAAGGCCTTAGTGGCCCTCTCAGGCCTTAGTTAGGACCCCTCAGCCTTTGGGGGCCCTTTTGAAAATAAGACACATATATGGCTAGAATGGACCCGTTTTAGTTCAATATACATTATTACATGGCTGAAATGGGCCTCTACAAACCAGGAATGGGCTCTCTTCAGTCAGAATGGGCCTTCTGGTGATCAGAGTGGGCCCTCTGGAGCCGACGTGCCGTACGGAGACCAGAGTGGGCTCTCTGTTAGCAGAATAGTCTCTGGAGGTCAGAGTGGACAAATGCACTTGCGATTTGTTTGAAAACGGGGTGAAATTCGTTAAAAATGACTTCGATCGGCTATAGACTCCCTTGGGCTATTGGCCCCTTCGAGGCTGAAAGGGGGTGGGGGTATGTATCCCCTCTGTATCCACCACTGATAACAGTCATGATCGATTTCTAACGCCTAAGTGATGATAATAATGAGTTAAGTAGCACGAGAGTCATCCATTCAGCTAAAACAAAACGTTGCGCGCACTTTTACTTGTGACGTCATAACTCCGTGACCTGACCCTGACCCGGAACTTTTTCTTGGTGTCAAAATGTTCCATGAATTGTTCTACTAGCCTACCAAAAAATGTATTGATGTCACTGAGTTAATCGGGAGTGATTTGAGAATAAATACAGGGACGGACGACACTTAATGTTGGCATCCTGCCATTGCCTATTAATGCATTATTTTACAGGGTTTTGGTTTTTTAGAGGTGTAGGGTTTTTTAAGGAGAACCAAAAATCGACTGCACCACGCCTCTTTTTAAGGTCCATGGAACAGGTTCTGACAGGCTTTTTTTCCATTTTCGAAAAAGTCCATTTGATAGCACACCCCTACCCAAGGCGGTATATTCCCTTAAACTGCTGTGCCGACAAACTCAGCGGGACGCTTATTTTGGAACCAATAGTACAACCTATGTATTGTTTAATGCATTAATACATAACCTATTAGTATCTAATGTATCCCTAAATGTTTAACTTGTTTCGTGTTCGTGTTGATATTCCTTTATTTCGGTGTGTATTGCATTCTTGCTTTACTTGATATGTGATGTCCTTCCTATTTAATATCGCTTCTGAAATGCACGGTTGGTACTTTATTCAAATGTACCATCCGTGCATTTCATTATTCATTTTAGTATTATACATTGTATTCAAATGTATAATACTCTTAACACAATGCTCTTGATATTGCACGTTGTTTACGCATGCCTTCTGAACACTTCTTTGGTGTACAAATCGAATACGCTTGGCTATTTATAGATCTTTTGCAATATGCAGAATATGTCTGAGTTCGGGTCGTAGTAAGAGCAGGTCTGGTCTACTCAGCTGTGTCTGAGATGCCGTTACAGCATGCCAATGCATGCTACTCGAGTAAGGGTTCACGTATCCCGATGCTGGGCATTGAAATCTATCCATATCCCTCACCAATATGGAGGACGCTTCCTTCAAATTCGTATTAGGATATGACATGTTGCTATTATGGCCAATTGGTCATTCGTATGTGTGGGTTTCCCCTTTCCAGTAAAATCGCTGTATGTCATATGTGCACATTTTTAATAGACGATATTTGTAAATATATGAAGCTAAATGCTGGGGCGTTCCAGAACAGATCGACCAAAACAATCCCGAGATTTAAAAGAGTGAAAGGAAGAACTTATTTTTATCTAATAATTCATGTTTTAAAACTTATTTTAAGCTAAAAA